>JAVHLV010000265.1:0-92338 GCA_036785495.1 Colletotrichum neosansevieriae | reverse complement strand
AGGACTTTCTAGACCTTTCTATCCACAGTATAGACAGTATTATTAATACTGTAATATACTGTGTTATATTATATAGTATATTATTAAGTATTATTATTTATTATATATTTTATAGGTCTTATTTATATAGGGTTTTTAAGATATTTAAATAATATCTTATAAAAATAAATAAGTATAGTGCTTTATATCTATATAGGTTTATCTAGCTTAATACTAATATTAAACTACTAGATCTCTTTTAAGATATAGCTAATCTTAATAATACTTAATATATAAAATAGATATATAGCTATATTAACTTAGTATTTAGTAAAGTATGTAACCTTTTAATAAATAACTATATTACCTTTTAACTAATCTAATTAGTATTATAATATAGATAAGGTAAAACCCTATTAATACTAGAATAGTATTTTTAATACTATTAAAGAGGTTATAAAAGATAGGTCTAAGTTTAAGAAACTCTTTAAGGATAAGGCTAACTAAGTTACTTCCTAATATTAAATATATAGCTATAGAGTAATATATACTAAATATAGCTTTAAGAATAGATTAACTAAGTAGTAATATCTTTATTAATTTAGATATCTATAAATAGAGCATAAGAAAGCTATATTTATACCTAATAGGCTTTTATATATTTAATAAAACTATAGCTAAATTAAATAGTATAGCTCTACTCTAGCTATAGCTATATACTATAATACTAATACTATATTCCTCCTAACTAAGTTAATAAGCTTTTTAATAATCTATTATACTATAAACTACTTAACTAAGCTTAATACCCCTTTATAGAAATAAGTCTCCTTAGTAAAATACTTACTAAAGAAACTATATAATCTTATTAATAATAAAAGTAATAATAAGGAAAGTACTATCTATAAGATCTCTATACTAAGCTATAAGATATATAAGTTTCTATTATATATAGAAAATTAACTCTTTATTAATAAGGAGCCTTTATTTTATAAGGGTATTAGTAAGCAGCGCTAAACATACACTAAACCCTTACAAAACCCTCACACACACACTTTAAAAGAGGCTTCCACACTATTAGAGAAGAAGCTAAGTTATACTTAATATACCTTTACATACCTATTATTGCATAAAGTTATTATTCTTCTCTAATTAAGGCCTTTAGCTATCTATACCCTTATAATTATATAACTTCTACCTTATCTTAAGAGATTAGCCTGGAATTATAACTACACGCCTAACTACCTGCTATACTATTGCTAATACTAGCGCTAATAGTGAAAACTTTTCACTAGCCTTATCCACTATGCCTGCACTCACTATAATAACTAATAATATAGCTATACCCTTAACTATATCTATAAATATACCCTTAACTATATCCTTAAGTAATATAGTTATCACAGAGCTTCTATATATTATCTAACACTAGGGTTATAATTATACAGATCTACTATATACTCTCGCTACCTATATACTAACTGCACGCTAATATAAGCGCTCTCTAACCTACTTCTATGCTATCCTTAAGGAGGACTCTACTTCTATATAAGTAGCAGATTAGCTTACTGCTATATAGAACATAAATATCCTCTATAATATCTCTAATAACTACTATATATAGTGGGCACTTATAAAGCTCTCCCCTATACTCTAGATATATTAGCAAAACTATATCTCTACTCTTAGCTATAAAGCTATATAGGCTAACTTCTTAGTATTTACTTACTAATTCTATATTAACCTAGCTCTTTAAGAGTAATAACTATATAGCTTACTCTATAAGGCCTAATAGGGTATAGATTAGAGTCCCCTCTGCTTCTTTACTAAATAGTTAGTAATACTATAGATATTAGAAATACTTTATAAAGATAGCTATATACTAGCTTTTTTATTCTTTTACTGCTTAAGCCTATAGGCTTAGAGAGACCTAGAGCAGCAGCAGTTTAATAACTAGAGGCTACTAGAGGTAGCTACTACTACTAAAAGAGCCTGAGAAATATACTATAAGCAGTATACTATCACTAAAGTATTAAAAACTAAATAGTCTATAAAGACCACACAGCCTAGAGACTATATAATATATAGTTATATAGGTTATACTATAGATAAGTACTAAAAGAACTATACTTATATTATTTACTTCTAAAAGGAGTATATAGGGAAGTATTATTATTAAGCTAGTAGTAACCTAGCGCTAAAGATACTAGTAAAGATATTATTACTAAAGATATCTATAAACACTATATTAACTACTAAAGAGGTTAAGTGCCTTAATTTATTAAAGAATAACTATTAACTATAGTTATAGTAGAAGACTATGGTTATATAGCTACTATCTAGTATATAATTAGTATATTCTCAGCATTAACCTAAGATATATAATAGTTATAGATATATATTAAGTTTATAATAACTCTATACTATATTTACTATAGATATATATTAAGTATGCAATAATCTTATATAGATATTTAATAGGTATATATTAAGTTTATAATAACCCTATTATACTATAACTTTTGCTAAACATACGCTAAAGAGGCGCTGAAAATAATAATATTTAATAAGTATATATTAAGTTTATAATAACCCTATTGCATCACGATAACTTTCGCTAAACGCGCGCTAAACAAGCACTAAAACAATACTAAAACAAGCAGTATTTAGATATTAGATAATTAGATTATATTATTACAGAATATTGTTTAAATAAGCCTGTAGCTAAGTCTATAAGAGCTAATTTAAGCCTTCGGGACTAAGGCCTTAGAGAGGGGGGTAATTATAAGGGTATTAGTAAGCAGCACTAAACGTGTGCTAAACCCTTACGGAACCCTTACACGCACACTTTAAAAGGGGCTTCCACACTATTAGGGAAGAAGCTAAGTTATACTTAATATATATTTATATACCTATTATTGCGCAAAGCTATTATTCTTCCCTAATTAAGGCCTTTAGCTATCTATACCCTTATATATTTATTAAGATTTATATCTCTTTACTAAGCTTAAAGAATAGCTATTTTAGTAAGTAGAGTTAGGTATCTATTTATATTAATATACTATACTAATTAGTCTTTTAGTACTAAGAAGGTCTTTAGGATATAGTAAGACTAGAGATTAGTTCTTAGTTATTACTTAAGATAGTACATATTAGCTATAATAAATCTATACTACTAGTTTTTAAGATATATACTAACTATAAACCTCTCTTAGGTGACCTTTACCTCTATAACTACCTCTCTATAATTAAAACTAAGAGAATAGAGCTAAAGGAAAAATTAAATAAACTTAAGTATATTGCTCTAGACTTAAGTTTATATAGCTATAAGTTATAAATATAAGTTCTTTAACTTATTAAGAAATAGAGAGTATTAATATTTATAGGCTACCTTAATAGTAACCCCCTTAATATATAAGATAGCTATTATAAAAGGTAAGTTTAATATTAATAAATCTTAGGTCTTAGGCTTATTTATCCTAGGTTAGCTATTATTCTTCTTAGTTTCTTTATTCTATAGAAGAGGTTTATATTAAGTATAGATAAACTATCTAAAGTCTAGATATAGCTATAGCTTACTCTATCTAAGCAAATTCTTAACTTTATTAAAAATATTAGATTTCTATATAAGAGTATAAAAGATATTAAGAAGGATACCTAACTTTAGGCTAGCTATAGTAAAGGTAATAAGAGCATAGAGCTTAATAATACTAAGGATCTCTTAATACTTAATATAAAGTAGTAACTAGGAAATACTAATCTTTAAAATACCTTCTATAATATAATTAGTAATATATATGATAAATCTAGTATAACTACTAGATCTCTAGGCCTTTATAGCTTTCTAAAGTCTCTTAATAAGAGTAGGTTTATTAATATAGAGAAAGATATAGAAGCAGAACTATATATCCTACTAATTATACCTTAATAAGTAAAGCTATTTATTATAATAAAGCATAGTATTAATACTACTAAGGTAATATAAAATTAACTATATAAAGAGAGAATGTTAGTAATTAAGAAAGATAAGTAGCTAATAGGTTTAGGTAGCTATATTATTAATATAAGTTTTAGAGAGAATAATAACAAGCCATTCTCTATAAACCCCTCTATAGAGCTTTATATATAGGTTAGGATTACCCCTAGTAATATATTTCTATAAATAGCTAAAGTTATTAGTATAGAGAGAACTCTAAACTAGATAAAGAAGGTTATTTTAGGGCTAATCTATAATATATTAAATAAATAAGATATTTCTAAGGAGAAATAATATCTCTAGTATATTAAGGGTAATAGAGAAACTAATAAGTTATAGCTTATTAATATATTAAGGATAGTACTAGCTAGTAAGGAGAAAGACTATAATATAGTTATTATAGCTATATTAAGTATAGTAGCTACTAAAATTAGAAATATAATTATATACTTAGTACTTAGCCTAAGCTTTAAAGATAGAGATAGAGGTTCTAGTGATTTAACTATCTTAAAAGACCTAAAGAAAAGTAAAGAAGAGGTAGTATAAATATAATATCCTTATTATTAATAAAATAAGTATACTTAGGTTAGGTCTACTTTATAATATTAACTAAAGATTAAGGATATTATATAGCTTTCTAAATAAGGCTTTTAGTAGAATATCTATAGTTATCTTTATAAATAACTTTTTATAGTTTAAATCTATATTATAGAGTAGTTTTCTTTATAACCTTAGAGAAAAGAATATCTATATAATAAAGGCTAGCTTAGGGAGTAGCTAAGTAGAAAAGAGGTAAAAGGAGGTAAAAGGCTAAGAGCTCTAAAAGAGATTTAAATATATTATAATTCTAAAAGAGTAAAAAAGAGCTAAAAAAGATAACTACCTACTAGGTTTCTTTAAGTATTTCTATAAAAGTAAATAAATATAAGAGGATACTAAGAAGCTTTAAGCTTAGTATAGACCTAAAGCTTACTTTAATTTCTAGAATAATAAGTATACTATTACCTTACTAAACTAGTATTAATAGAACTTAATAATTTATATTACTCTCTTATTTAGTATAGAAATAAACTAGAAGCTTTCTATCTATTTATCTAATTATTAATACAATACTTAAATATTATTACTAAATAAAAAAGTAATAATTATAATACTTAGAGACTTAGGAGATCTAACTATACCTAGGATATTTCTATATATTAAGGAGATATTAATTATAGTTAATAAGAGTAAATATATAGATCTTAAAGTAGTAAATAAAGCTAAATTTATAGTGATAAGTATTATTTATCTACCTAGCCTTAAGAAGGTTATTATAAATAATAAACTATTAATTTTCCTAGAACTACTAAGTAAAGTTATCCTTACTTTATATAAAATATAGAGTATTTTATTTCTAAGTATCTTACTAAATATTATTATTCTATTCTTAAAGGAAATTAGACTAAAGATATCCTAGTTTAGTATAGAAACTAAGCTAGGTATAAGTCTAAAGTTAAGGTTAGAGGTATTTTATATAGATCTACTTTATATATCTAGCTTTATATTAATAAACTATAAAGTATAGAAATAAATACTTAATAAGGTAATCCTTAGACTATATAGTAAAACGTCTATTAAGAGGATTAGTAAACTAAGTAAGGTAGAAGCTATTAATATATATATATAACTATCTTAAGTATATAGATTTAAGAATATCTCTCTTATTAAACTACTTAATATAATAGACTTTTTAGAAGTAAGAATAAAATAAGTCTTAGTATAAGAAATCTAAAGGTTAAAGAGGCTAGCTAATAAAATAGTAATAGACTTTAAAGCAGAATATAACTTATAAATATAAATAGAGTATATATTCTAGCTCTCTATATATATTATTTTCTAGATACCTTATTATTATCTTTATCTATATCTCTAAGTCTAGATAGAGTTTATTAAAGTAAAATAGGTTAGCTTAGAGGTACTCTCTATATATTAAAAGTTTATAAAAATACTAAAAGGAGTAATATCTTGGATAGCTCCTAACTTAATAATTTATTTTTCTCTAATAACTAGATAATTAATATATAAATAATCTAGAACTTAGCTATGATCTACTAGCTATATAAAACTAGTTTATTAATACTTAGGTTTAAAAACTAAATACCTAAGATATAATACCTAGTCTCCTAAGAATACCTAATTCCTTTAACTAATACTTAAAACTAGAAAAGTAAGATAATAATACTTTAGGAAGCTATAGAAGTAAATTAATAGAGATACCTAAAGATATAGTAGCTAAATAATCTATTTTATTAATATAAGAATAAATAAATAATCTATATAGTATAATATATAGAAGCTATAGAAAGTTACCTAATTATTTTATAAATAACTTATATAAATACCCTTTATTAACTATAAGCTCTCTAAAGTTTAAATAATAATATATTTAGACTATAGCCTATTAATATATAAATATTTAATATAAAGAGAGAGATATGTAAAGCTAGTAGCCTAAATAAAGATAGAAAGTACCTAATATATATATTACATTAATAGAGGTTTATTCTTATTCTATAGAATACGCTCCTACCTTAAAATAGAGTATAATAGGATAACTATAGTATAGTAATTATAAAAAGAATTATTAATATAAAGATAGTTTGAGAGATTATAACTAGCTAAGATATCTTAATAAAGTTATTATAGAAGGAAAATTAAATATACTTAGATAGAGTAAAGAGGCTTAACTAAATAATATAGATTATAGTAAATTAGCTATACTTAAGATAGTCTTATATATTATAATAAGAGAAATTAGGGAATAATAAAGTATATGTTAGTTTCACGCCGGATTAAGGGTTATATAAGACTTGGAGCTCCCTTTATATATATATATTAAAAGCCTATAAGTTAATATATATCTATATTTCTTAGTTCTACTTAACTATATTAGTAGTGGTGTTAAACTATATATATATACTCTATAATAGGTTATATAACCTTATATATATCTATTAATTATAGTATATATCCTGCTACTTTATAGATTATAGTATTAACATAATACTAGTAGTCTTTTCTTTAAGGCTAGATATACTATAACCTACTAAAATATAATTCTATATTACTAATATCTATTATAAACCTAAAGTGGGTTTAAAACGTGAAAATAGTGCAGGATTATATACTAATCTTATTTTATATTTAATATAGTTAAATCCTCCTCTTTTAAGGTACTAGAGCTACTTTAGTATACTTAGTGCTATTTATCTAACTTCTTAGGCTTCTCCTTTTAAGTTACCTATCCCTCTATATAAACTATTATTTTATTATTATTAATAAAGCGTTTAAGGGTCTGGTTTAGTATACTCTTTATAAAAGTATTTATAGAGTTATTATTACTATTAATCTCTTATACTTTATAGATCTCCCTCCTCTTATAGAACTATTAAAGTGCTATAATATTAATTATTAGTTATTTCTCTTTTATAGTACTAAGCTTAATAAGATATTTATATAGTAAGTATAAATTAGTATAGATAATTATAGAGATATAAGGTATTTTAAGGCAGTTAGTAATCTTTTAAAGTATTATTATAATAGTATAGATAAGGTTTATACTAGTAACTATACTATAGACTTTAGAAGCTAGAATATTTTAGATAACCCTCTTATATTTTATTAAGCTAAAGTAAATAGTATTATTATAGATTATAAATATATTATTATTTATTATCTTATTAATAAGGATAATAATAAATCTAATCTATAATAAGAGGTTTAAATTATTAATAAAAGAGCTATTAATAAAAATAAATAGTTTAGCTATTACTAGGTTAATAGATATAAATATAAAGCTATAGTTAAGGTTCTCTTTTTACTATTTAAGATATTAATTAAGCACTTTTTTATCTTTAGCAGTTAGCTTCTAATACTATATAGCTATAGATAAATTAAAGTATACCTCTAGTTAGCAAATTAATATAATATATATATCTCTTGCTCTTTGCTAAATATATTACTATTTTTATTTAGTTAAAGTAGCTTTTAAGTTAATAAGCTTAATCTTATTTCTTTATCCCTTTTAGTATAGAGTAAGACTACTATTTATATTTAGTATAATAATACTACTATTAAATATTAATAGGTTATTTAGGTTAAGTTATTATTTATCCTTTATAGTAAAGCTAGCTTTTATAAGTTTATTATCCTCTTATTTAGAGAAACTTAGTATTAAAAGTTTAATTATATTATTAGTTTATATATTAATAATACTAAAGCTATTAGTAGTAGTTAAAGAGATTAGTAAGTATAGATTAAATATAGATTAATCTATTTTAAGCTTTTCTCTATAATACTTATTATAGATTACCTACTAATAGATTCTAGCTTCTATAATACTATATAGAGGTTTAATAATTCTTATAATCCAATTCTTAGAGTATTTACTTTAAATTTTGCTTAGAAGGTTTATTAATATTATTTTATTAAGCTTTATTTAGAATTAGATATATACTTATATAATATCTCTAAGCTATAAAATAAATCCCTCTACTAAAAGTGATAGTACTAAAGTAAGAAGCAGTTATTAGCTTACACTTTAAATTATTAGTAATTATATAAGAATTAAAGTCTTATTATTATTATTATAACTCTAAATAATAAGTTATAACTTTTTATAAGATTAGTTAGTTTCTTTTCCTTTAACTTTATAAACTATATAGGTTTTAAAAATCTGGGTTTTACTATAAATAGTAGCATTATAGGGGATAATTTTAAAAACACTATATTTTTAAAGTATAGTTATCTTAGCTATTATAGAGGTAGAGAAAGATTCTCCTAATATTATAATAATATCTTTTTTATATAGATAGATAGTAAGGTTATAATCTAAATACTCTTTTGCTATTAAAAATATTATAGTATTACTAATCTCTTAGCTAAGAGCTTTTACTATATTAATAATAAAAATAGTATTAACTATAATATCCTCTTATCTATTTTAGTCTATAAAGTAGTTACTTCTTTATATTAAACCTATAGTAGGTATTATAATAGCTTCTATATAGTTTTTTAGTAGTCTGCCCCTCTTATATAGAGGTGGAATTTTAGGTAATATTAATATTAGTATTAGTATAGTATTATTCTTATCTAGTTCTTCTATTCTTTTAGTATTCTAGTCTAGAGAATCTATTAGTATATTATTATTATTCTTATTAGTATTATTAGTATTATTAGTATTATATTATAGATAGATAATAGTTAATTAGAAGGTTTAAGGTCTATATAGGAGGTTAAGTATATAGGTCTTATTATTAATAGTAAGGAGTTTATATAGTTCTTACTATCTCTTCTTTTTATAGTAGATATATATAAGTAAGAGTAGTAGTAGCTATAAGGTTCTAGATATATCTAGTTTATTATAGATAGTAAGGGCTTCTAAAACTTAGTATAAGGCCTAGACTTTTTAGAGGTTTTCTATTACCCTTTATATAGCAGCTACCTATTTCTAGATTTCTAAAAATAGAGGGAATTTATTAATAAGCTATAGATATACTTTAAAGATAAGTAATATTAAAACTAGACCTTTTAGCTTTATAGTATTATTAATAGCCTTTAAAGCTATTTAGAGAACTATCTTATAATCTATATTAGAAAGGTCTTAGTGAATTATATTATAGACTCTTTAAAGGATTATATAATATCTTTTAACCTTATCTATAACGTTATAAGCCTTAATAGGGACTTTAGTAGTAGTTATTAATATTAAATAGAGTATATTATACTAATTAGATAAGCTGAAATTAGTATTAGTATTAGTAATTAATATATCTAGAGGTCTAAGATAGATATAGATCTAGTATTATTTAAGTATATTAAGTGCTATATTTATTAATAGATTTTATAGAAATCTTTCTATATTAAAGGTAGTAGTAGTATTAACTATATAAAGTATTAGTTTTAAGTTAAGGTAAATAATATTAATAACTATAGTATAGTTAAAGTTATAGTTATTTTTAAGAGTGAATTTAAAGCAATTTAGAGCTTCTATATTAAGTTAGTAATATTTATAAAACTTTATAAGATATTTAAGTATTTATATTTTAGCTTAGTAGCCTAACTACTATAAAACCTTATAAAGTTAGTAAACTAATAGATATCTAAAATATTAATAGAGTTAGTATAACTTAGTCTCTATAAGGTTATTCTATGCTAATATCTTTTCTATATCTAATAGTAGCTATAGATAACTCTATTTATAAATAATAGAGATAATTAGGTCTCCTTATTATAAATAGTTTCTTAAATTATTAAATTAAATACCTAGTTTATATATATTAAGGTATAGAAGAAAAGGGGTATTTATTAATATAATATAGAATATTATTTCTCTAAAAGGTATAGAGATAACTATTATTCCTATTAATTTAATTACTCCCCCTAGACTAAATTTAATACTTACCCCTCTTATAGTTATAGAGTTAATTATAATATTAAGTAACTTAATCCTTTTAAGTATAATAAACTAGTTATAACTAGCTATTAAAAATCCTATAGCTTCTATATTTAGAATAATACTCTAGAAGGTTTCTAAAAAATATCTTCTATTAAGTGTAAAGATATTAATAGAGGTATTATTAGTTATTTATTTAAAAGGGTTATAGTAAGTGATTTTATAGTAAGCTGCTTAGTTAAGTAGATACTTAGTAATAGTATTTTTATCTACTAAATAGGTTAATTAGGTATTTAGATCTATAAATTAGATAAAGAATAAAGTCTGCTATTTATTATTAGATTATTAGTTTTCTTAACTGTTTTGCTCTTCTCTAAGTAATTAAAGGTATATTTTAATCTCTTTATCCTCCTTATTATTTATTATTAAATTATTATAACTCTTATCTTTAGTTCCTTTATATTATATAAGGAATTATTAGTAAGCTGTTTTAGAAGTATTTTAAATTTATGAATTGCTTTAGAAGCAGAAGTATATTTTATTCCTCTCTTTTTATATATAGTTTATTAAATAGCAGCCTGTCTTCTTATAGTATAGTATCTCTGCTTCTAGGAATCTTACTATTATTATTAGTTTTATGCTGGGACGAGGTTTATACAGAACTTAGAGCTCCCTTTACATATATATATTAAAAGCCTATAAGTTAATATATATCTATTTAGAAGTTCTACTTAACTATATAAGTAGTAGTGTTAAACTATATATATATGCTCTATAATAGGTTATATAACCTTATATATATCTATTAATTATAGTATATATCTTACTGCTTTATAGGTTATAGTATTAGTATAATACTAGCAGTCTTTTCTTTAAGGCTAGATATACTATAACTTATTAAAATATAATTCTATATTACTAATACCTATTATAAACCTAAAATAGGTTTAAAACTATAAAAATAGTATAGGATTATATACTAATTTTATTCTATATTTAAGATAGTTAACTTCTCCTCTTTTAAGATATTAGAGCTACTTTAGTATACCTAGTACTATTTATCTAACTTCTTAGCTTTCTCCTTTTAAGTTACCTATCTCTCTATATAAACTATTACTTTATTATTATTAATAAAGTGTTTAAGGGTTTAATTTAGAGTACTCTTTATAAAAGTATTTATAGAGTTATTATTATTATTAATCTATTTTATTTTATAGATCTCTCTCCTCTTATAGGACTATTAAAGTGCTATAATATTAATTATTAGTTACTTCTCCTTTATAGTATCAAGCTTAATAAGATATTTATATAGTAAGTATAAATTAGTATAGATAATTATAGGGATATAGAGTCTTTTAAGGCAGTTAGTAATCTTCTAAAGTGTTATTATAATAGTATAAGTAAGGTTTATACTAGTAACTATACTATAAACTTTAGAAGCTAGAATATTTTAGGTAACCCTCTTATACTTTATTAAGCTAAGGTGAATAGTATTACTATAGATTATAAATATATTATTATTTATTATCTTATTAGTGAGGATAATAATAAATCTGATCTATAATAAGAGATCTGAATTATTAGTAAAAAAGCTATTAATAAAAATAAATAGTTTAGCTATTACTAAGTTAATAAGTATAAATATAAAGCTATAGTTAAGGTTCTCCTTTTACTATTTAAGGTATTAATTAAGTGCTTTTTTATTTTTAGTAGTTAGCTTCTAATACTATATAGCTATAAATAGATTAAAGTATACCTCTAGTTAGTAAATTAATATAATATATATACCTCTTACTCTTTACTAAATATATTACTATTTTTATTTAGTTAAAGTAGCTTTTAGGTTAATAAGCTTAATCTTATTTCCTTATCCCTTTTAGTATAGAGTAAGACTGCTATTTATATTTAGTGTAATAATACTACTATTAAATATTAGTAGGTTATTTAGATTAAGTTATTATTTATTCTTTATAGTAAGGCTAGCTTTTATAAGTTTATTATTCTCTTATTTAGAGAAACTTAGTATTAAAAGTCTAATTATATTATTAGTTTATATACTAATAATACTAAATCTATTAGTAGTAATTAAGAAGATTAGTAAGTATAGGTTAAATAAAGATTAATCTATCTTAAGCTTTTCTCTATAATATTTACTATAGATTACCTACTAATAGATTCTAGCTTCTATAATACTATATAGGGGTTTAATAATCCTTATAATATAATTTTTAGAGTATTTATTTTAAATTTTATTTAGGAGGTCTACTAATATTATTTTATTAAGCTCTGTTTAGAATTAGATATATACTTATATAATATTTCTAAGCTATAGGATAAACTTCTCTACTATAAAAGATAGTACTAAAGCAAGAAGTAGTTATTAGCTTACCCTTTAAATTATTAGTGATTATATAAGGATTAAAGTTTTATTATTATTATTATAACCTTAAATAATAAGCTATGATTTTTTATAAAGTTAGTTAGTTTCTTTTCCTTTAACTTTATAAACTATATAGGATTTAAAAATCTAGGTTTTTCTATAAGTAGTAGTATTATAGGAGATAATTTTAAAAATACTATATTTCTAAAGTATAGTTATCTTAGCTATTATAGAGGCAGAGAAAGGTTCTTTTAGTATTATAATAATACTCTTCTTATATAAGTAGATAGTAAGGTTATAATCTAAATACTCTTTTACTATTAGAAAGGTTATAGTGTTACTAATCTCTTAGCTAAGAGCTTTTACTATATTAATAATAAAAATAGTATTAACTATAATATCTTTTTATCTATTTTAGTTTATAAAGTAGTTGCTTTTTTATATTAGATCTATAATAAGTATTATAATAGCTTCTATATAGTTCTTTAGTAGTCTGCCTCTCTTATATAGAAGCAGAACTATAGGTAATATTAGTATTAGTATTAGTATAGTATTATTCTTATTTAGTCTTTTTATTCTTTTAGTATTTTAGTCTAGAAAGTCTATTAGTATATTATTATTATTCTTATTAATATTACTAGTAATATTAGTATTATACTATAAGTAGATAATAGTTAATTAGAAGGTTTAAGGTCTATATAGGAGGTTAAGTATATAGATCTTATTATTAATAGTAAGGAGATTATATAGTTCTTACTATTCCTTCTTTTTATAATAGATATATATAAGTAAGAGTAGTAGTAGCTATAGGGTTCTATATATATCTAGTTTATTATAGGTAGTAAGGGCTTTTAAAACTTAGTATAAAGCCTAGACTTTTTAGAGGTCTTTTATTACTTTTTATATAGTAGCTACCTATTTCTAGATTTCTAGAGATAGAGGGGATTTATTAGTAAGCTATAGATATACTCTAAAAATAAGTAATATTAGGACTAGGCTTTTTAGCCCTATAGTGTTATTAATAGCCTTTAAAGCTATTTAGAGGACTATTTTATAATCTATATTAGAAAGGTTTTAGTAAATTATATTATAGACTCTTTAAAGAATTATATAGTATCTCTTAACCTTACTTATAGAGTTATAAGCCTTAATAGAGATTTTAATAGTAGTATATAATATAAAATAGAGTATACTATACTACTTAAATAAGCTAAAATTAGTACTAGTATTAGTAATTACTAAATCTAGAGGTCTAAGATAGATATAGATTTAGTATTATTTAAGTATATTAAGTGCTATATTTACTAATAGATTCTATAAGAATCTTTCTATATTAAAGGCAGTAGTAGTATTTACTATATAAAGTACTAGTTTTAAGTTAAGGTAAATAATATTAATAACTATAGTATAGTTAAAGTTATAGTTATCTTTAAGAGTAAATTTAAAGTGATTTAAAGCTTCTATATTAAGTTAGTAATATTTATAAAACTTTATAAGATATTTAAGTATTTATATTTTAACTTAGTAGCCTAACTGCTATAAAACCCTATATAGTTAGTAAACTAATAGATATCTAAAATATTAATAGAGTTAGTATAATTTAGTCTCTATAAGGTTATTTTAGGCTAATATCTTCTCTATATCTAATAGTAGCTATAGATAACCCTATCTATAGATAATAGAAATAATTAGGTCTTTTTATTATAAATAGTTTCTTAAATTATTAAATTAAATACCTAGTTTATCTATATCTATAAGGTATAGAAGAAAAGGAGTATTTACTAATATAATATAAAATATTATTTCTCTAAAAGGTATAGAAATAACTATTATTTCTATTAATTTAATTACTCCTTCTAAATTAAATTTAATACTTATCCCTCTTATAGTAGCAGGGTTAATTATAATATTAAGTAACTTAGTTTCTTTTAAGTATAATAAACTAGTTATAACTAGCTATTAAAAATCCTATAGCTTCTATATCTAGAATAATATTCTAAAAAGTCTTTAAAGAATATCTTCTATTAAGTATAAAGATATTAATAAGAGTATTATTATTTATTTATTTAAAAGGGTTATAGTAGGTAATCCTATAATAAGCTACTTAGTTAAGTAGGTAGTTAGTAATAATATTCTTATCTACTAAATAAGTTAATTTAGCTTTTAGGTCTATAAATTAGATAAAGAATAAAGTCTGCTATTTATTATTAGATTATTAGTTCTCTTAACTATCTTACTCTTTCCTAAGTAACTAGAAGTATATCTTAATCTCTTTATCCTCCTTATTATTTATTATTAAATTATTATAATTCTTATTTTTAGTTCCTTTATATTATATAAGGAATTACTAATAAGCTATCTTTAAAGTATTTTAAATTTATAAATTACTTTAGAAGTAGAAATATGCTTTATCCCTCTCTTTTTATATATAGTTTATTAAATAGCAGCCTATTTTCTTATAGATATAGTATTTCTGCTTTTAGAGATCTTACTATTACTTTAAATTATCTTATTTAAAGTTTTAATATAAACTAGAGCAGCTAAATTAATTATTCTAGTCTTAGCTATTATACTTATAATCTATTTAGTATTACTTAGCATAGTATTATAGTTATAGAGGTGATTAACTATTTCTAAATATAACTATATTACTAATTATAACTTTAAGCTAGTTATAGAGGCTCTTAAACTTTATTATAGAGTTTATAGTAGCTTATTTATATTTCTTAACCTCTTAGTAACCTTAAAGGAGTTAGTTATATAAGATCTTATTACTTTTATAGGTAGTATCTAATATAGATTATATCTTTATAAAAGTATTAATTAGTAAATCTAAGACTTTAAGCTTTATTATAGATAGATTATTATTTATAATTAATATAAATATAGTAGTATTCTATTTAGTAAGGTATACTTACTTAAATCCCTCTATTTTAAAATATTTACTAAGCTTAGTAATAATCTAGTCTAGGTTAAGGTAAGGCTAAATTTAGCAAATTATCTTATAGTAGTAATATAATACCCTTTTTTTAAGTATAATTAGAAAAGCAAATAGTATTTATTCCTTTATAAAGCCTACTCTCTTATATATATCTTAGAAGATATAGAGTTTTAGCTTTAATATATCTATACTTTTACTACTATACTTTATCTTATTAATATATAGCTTAGTTAGATCTATAAGTTAGTATATAAGTAAGTATATATTATTTTTAAGTCTAATTTAAGTATTTATAATATTTAGAGCAGAGTTAGTATTTAAAGTTAAATTAAGGTTAACTAGCTATAAAGCTTTATTATTTATAGATATATTCCTTCTATTATTAGTCTATAAAGGTATAGACTTTACTCTTCTCTTACTATTACTATTTATAATCTCTCTAGTAAAGTCTTTATTTTCCTATAGCTTTATAAATATAGTGTTTTTGCTTATCTATTCTTCTACTTTCTTAGTTATCTAAAAGTAGAAGTTATTTTCTATAATAATTATAAAGAGTTAATCTATAACTTATAGGAAATTATAGGTAGTATATATTCTACCTATTATAAAGTAGTTATAGACTTATTAAATAATACTTATAATAGCTTAGTTCTAGAATTTAAGTAGTAGTGAGACAGGGCAGTGTAGATAGCCCAGTTTAGAGGGTGCCCAGATAGGTGTATTAGTTAGTACAGTATAGCAGGACTTTTGCCTTATTAAGGGCAGAGAGGAGAATAGAGGAGCATTATTAGTTAGTATTATCACAGTTTATCTTATTATTTAGAAGCTTTTATTACTTTTACTTAATAGATTATATCTATAATAAGGTTATTATGCTTAGAGAGATCCTTTTCTTTGTTCTAGGGCCTCTAGATATAAAGCTATAATATTATAATATTCCTATATAAGTGTGTGGGTATGTGTGGTTTTGTTATTTTTATTTTAAGGTTTTTAGCCTGTTTTAATAGTACCTAGAGGCAGATTCTTCTCTCTTAAGACTTCCTCTATAATGCTTAAAAGGGGTATACTTCTATACTATATAAATAAGCTTATATTTAATATAGAACTATAATATATTATTCTAACTACTTAATAGAATATTAACTTTGCAAACTTAGTAGTAATAATAACAGGCTTTATAAAATAATATTTAGAAGTCTCTTTATAGATCTAATCTAAGAAAGTACTAGGTATAATAGCTATATAGTTAGAGTTTTTAGATAGAAATACTTAAGATCCTAAAAATCTAGCTATAATAGCTTTAAACTTTGCTAGATTAAAAAGTTTTCTCTTTTCTCCTTAGTTCTTATAAAAGTAGAGCTAGTATCTACTTTCTATAATCTAGAACCTAATAATTAGTAATAAAGTAATAAATTAATAATACTAATTAGGCTAATAAGCTTAACTAAGGGGATTTAAGCCCTATTTTAGTTACTATATAGTTAATATCTATAGAATTAAGAAAATTATAGTATTATATTACTTATAAGAAGAAATAGAAAAAAGTCTATAAACTTATAGATAGGATAGAGGCTATAACTACTCCTAGCTATATTAAGAAGAAGAGCTTATATACTTATAGGAGAAATAGAGGCTATAACTACTTCTAGCTTATAATTTATAACTACTATCTAGAAAAAGAAGGAGGTTAAAGCTCTCTTTCTCTCTATTTATTTAATTATTATAGATTAAATTATTATATAACTCTTCTCTTTTATTATTAGATAATTTAAATATTAATAAACTTTAATATTAATACTAATATTAAATTATAATAAATTATATTAACTACTTTTTATGCTATATCTAAGTAATACTCTAAGAAATCTAGGAGAGCCCTTAAAGTTAGTATATCTACTTTAAACTCTTCTAGCTCTAAGAACTATATTTTAGGTATAGAACTCTTTAAGGGAGCTATATTTAAGAGTATTTAAAAATAAGCTCTTTGCTCTACTACTATAAATAATAATAGATCTGAGAAGTTTTTACCTTTATAGTTTTAAAGTACTAAGATTAGTTACTAGGTCTATACTAATAAGAATATCTATAATAAGTATAAAGACTATAGAGATATAGCTTCTCTTAGACTATAAGGAGCAGGCCTAGACTAGTAGCTAGATAAAGTTATATCTATAGAGGCTATTACTATGCCTTCTATAAGAGACTTAGCCTCTCTACTTACTATTAGTATTATAGAAGTAATTAAGGAATTAGCTAAAGCTATATAGAAGTAATATATTACTATCCTAATTATTCCTTATAGTTTAGAGGTCTCTAAGTTTATTAGTAATAATATTTCTAACTTCTTTAAGAATTATTTATTCTATACTAAGCTTTATAGCTAGAATAAGGAGAAGATAATTATCCTAGTTAGCTAGCACTATATTAAGGCTTATTAGTAAACCTTTAAGAGTATTTCTGCTTAATATAATAATTAGCTTTCTTTTAAGGATAACCTCTATAAGATATATAGTATTATAGACCTAAATACTTATTTAAACTTTAATAAGAAGCTTTAAAGCCTTATTTCTAGCCTAGAGATTAGTAATCCTAGCTATATCTCTAAATTTCTTACTAAGATTAGTAACTTTTAGAATAGAGTAGCTAAAAGGAGACTTTCTATACTGCTTAATATAGAGATTAACTATATTATCTTCTACTACTTCTCTAAGCAAACTATAAGATATATTTTAAAGATCCTCTATAAGAACTACTAGAGTCTTCTTTTAGTCTCTTAGATCTAGATAAAAGTTATAATTACTAGATAGGTTTAGTCTTAATAGATATATATATAACTATAAGGTGTTAGAGAGGATAACCTAGCTAGTATACTAGTTATTATACTTAAGTGTGAGTAATTAAGAGTATTATCTATAAAGGCTAAGCTAAAGGATAAGATAAGTAGTACTTCTAACTAGAAGGTTTAAGTGGATAACTTTACTACCTACCTTAAAGATATAGAGATTAAGCAGATCAGAACTAGGTACTATACTAATACCCCTTACTATAACTATACTATTAATAAAGTTAGTATATATATTACTAATATAACTAATATCTAGCCTATATAGAAGCTCTTATAGTATAACTATTATAGTAGTAACTTTTATAACTGTAGCTCTATATATAGAGGATATAGCTATATACTCTTTAATCTAAGAGAAAGCAGTTATTTAGGCTTTATAAGCCTTAAATCTTACTACTAGCTAAGACCTCTAAGATTTATAGAGACTATTAACTCTAATACCTACTATACTTATAGTAAGAAAGGATATCTTACTAGAAATTATAAAGCTACTAAAGCTTTCTCTAATATAAAGTTATGCTTATTTTATAGAAGCTGCTAGTAGATTAGCACTCTATAGAGTTCCCTCTATATCTAGGTTTCTAATAAAGAGATTAATAAAAGCTACTAGTAAGGCTAGTATAATCTAATAATTATTTCTTTTCTAATTCTTATAGCTAGTATAGATAAGACTAAGCAGCTAGAAGCTAATATTCTTACCCTTTATAGATACTTTCTAAGCTTTTAGGGAGTTAAGTTCTAGCTTAAAAGCTATAAGCAGTTTAATAAGTATATCTAGTATACTATATAGAAAACTCTAAGGCTTCTAATCCCTGCTTTAGCTATAAAAACCCCTCCTACTAGTATAGTAACCTTAGATACTGCCTATAATATCCTTAATATCTATATACTAGCTCCTAGTATTTTAGCTATAGTTCTCTCTATAGATATAGGTGTTAATACTATAACTAGATTATAAACTTAGAATTACTATATAATACCTTATTCTACTACTAGATCTGAGAAGAGGGTCTATATTATAGACCTAAATATAACTTATTTTTCTACTCTATTTCTAGAGCCTTATATTAAGGAAGTTATAGATAAGAATAAGAATATCCTAGTTAATAATAGCCCCTTAGAAGCTGCTAAAACCCCTTAACTTAAATCTTTTATTATAATATTAGAGGGCTAAATTCTTATTAAAGACCTATAAGCTAAGTGAGTAGATAGAAAGGTTACTATCTCTAAATCCTTTCTTTGCTAGGTTTAGTATAACTATAATAATATAGTTTATAAGTATATAAAGCTAGTTATCTAGAACTACTTCTAGTAAAATAGTAATTAATAGCTAGATATATTTATGCTTATAGAGAGAGATCTACTTAGCTATATTATAAAAGCTCCTAGATTAAGTAGCTAGCTTATATAAGAAATCAGATATTAGAATAATATATAAGCAGACTTAACTCTTATATTCTAGTATAATATACTCTTATAGATAGAGATTAGTGCTATTAAGGTTTATATTTAAGTCTAAGTTTATAAAGAAGAGGCTATAGTAGTTTAGACGCTTTATAAAGCTGCTATATTAAACTAAGAGCAGGGTTTAGATATAATTCTCTTTTACCTAGTGTTCTATCTAATCCCCTTCCCTTTAACTAGTATCTTTTCTCCTTTTATAGATATAATTTGCAGTTTCTAAGCTTTTATAAGCAGCTTAGTGCTTTCTATCTTTAGTTAACTACCTCTCTATAATATAGTAGGTGTTAATATAATAGATATTATTCTATCTAGCACTTAGTTTAAGGAGAATCTTAATATACTAGTTACTTCTCTTAATAATTTAGCAGAGTAACTATACTATATTATAGTTATCTACTAGTATAGAATTCTTACTATATAAGACTTTATTATACTATACTTCTAGATTACTATAAGGATTAGCTAGTTTATATACTTAGAGTAGTATAAGATTATTAATACTAATACTACTATTAATATTATCTCTAAGAAGTATATTAGTTATAATAGTATATAAGAGAGCATTATCTCTATATATCTTAGAGTCTGAGACTTTATAGATACTTAAGCTATAGTAACTTTTAAGAGTATAATAGTTAAGGATATTTATATTAGTAGCTATTATATATCTAATATTCCCTTCTTTATTAGCCTATATAGTAAGATATCTAAGAATATAATTCTTAGAGCTTTATTTATTATATATATTAGAATAATACTAGAATACTTACTAACTTAGATAATTAGTATCTTTTAGATTAGTAATTAGAAAATCTATACTTCTTTAACGTTCTATATTTTAGATTCTACTAGTTACTTTGCTATTATACTCCCTAACCCTACTAGTTTCTCTTATACTTAGTAAGCCTATTTAATTTCTATAGAGGAGGGAAAATAGAGGCTGCTACTACTAATTCTAATATAGTAGCTAGCTTAGTAGTTATAGAAATTAATAGATAACTAAGTAAGAGTTTATAGCTATAGCCTTATAATCTAGAAGGCTAGCCTAGCCTATATATATTAGAGGAGATAATACTAGTAGTAGAAGCTAATTTACTAGAAGATTTTAACTTTCTAGTCTAAGAGAAATTAGAAGAGGATAAGGAGGTTTTAGTAATATTTAATAAAGATAGTAATATCTTCTATATAGTACTTAAAGTCTTCCTTAAATAGGCTATTATACTAAGAATAGAAGTAATTATCTAAGCTATTTTAGAATTATAAGAATATACTTCTAGATACTAATTTTATAAAGATAAGTAGTATCTTAACTATTATAAACCCTTTTTAAAGGAGTCTTATAGATATTACTACTAGAGAAAGAGAAAAGAAGCTAACTATATAGATTCTAACTATATACTTAGCTATAAGGTAGAGGAGGTTCTAGTACTTCTAACTAATATTCTAAGTAAGCCTCTCTTTTTCTAGGAGTAAGGCAGAGATAGAGACTAGCTAATCTATTAGTAAAAGGAGAAGCTAATCTCTACTAAGCTATATAATAGTGCTAAGCTTATATTATTTAAAATAGCTAAGTATCTCCTTATATATAGTAAGGCTACCCTTTTTAGAAACTAGAAGACTGCTATTAGTATCCTTAATATAAGAGAACCTAAGTATACTAGAGCTCTTAGCTATATAGTTAAGGGATTTAACTCTATTATCTAGAAGTGCTATAAGAAGTAAGTAGTATATAAGACTAACCTACTAAAGTTTATAACTAATAAAAAGCTTTAGTAACTTCTCCTTTCTATTAGAGTATATCCTTTACTCTTTATAAATCTATTTAACTTAGAATAGAGAATTAGATTTAATATAGCTAATACCTAGATATACTATTAGTTCTACTAGAGAGAAAACCTTCTAGAAAAGATTCTAATAAGAATCTAGAATAAACTAAGAACTAATTATATCTATAATAATACTCTACCCTTTATATATAGAGAGGTTAATATAATATATAAGATAAAAGATAAGAAAGTCTAGCTAGTTAATAACTTACCTTCTAATAGCTTAGTACTTAAAAGAGACCTAGAGTAGAAGTTAAAAGCCTAGATAAAAGTAAAGGAGAATCTTAGACTAGTATTAGAAAGTACCTTTATAGATCTTATCTAACTAAAGTTTTTAACTATTTCTAAGAAAGAGTAACTTATAGTAGAATAACTTAATAAGATTCTAGCTATAGTAGACTACCTTAATCTAAAAGAGAAGAAGCTTCTCTTTAAAGTTCTAAGTAATAGAGAGAAGGCTCTTATATAGAGTTTTAAGTATTATAGATCTATTTATCTATCTATAGCTTTTCTATAAGTGATTAGAGTTATCTCTTATAAGGTTTAGTAAGTGAGAAGTATACTAATTCTAAAAGCCTTAAAGGGTAATATAATAATAATTTTAAAGGATAGGCTAAAGAAGAGTATCTTTAAGCAAAGTTATATAGCCTACTAGAACTCCTTCTTTCTAGTTAGAAAGAAGAATAAAAAGATATACCTTATTAACTCTATAACTAAGATTAATACTATTATTCTATATAATATAGCTTTACCCCTATCTAGTAATAAGTTCTTAGAAGACTTTATAATATACTAGCTTCTCTTACTATTAGATTTCTTCTCTAAGTATAATTAAGTTCTACTAGATCTATATAGCTATAATATTATAATCTTTATAATACTAATTAGCCTCTTTTAGATATATATCTTATCTTAGAGAGCTACTAATTCTGTAGCCTAGTTTATAAGAGTTATAATATAAATTCTATATAACCTGATTCTAACCTGCTATAAAGCTTTCCTTAATAATATAGCTATTAAAAGCCCTATCTTAAAGTATAATAATAAAGAAGTTTCTAGTTACCCTAGACTGCATAGATATATCCTAGAGCATATCTAGAATATTAATAAGGTTCTTATTAATATTAAGTTAGCTAGCTATACTATTACTATTAAGAAATTATAGTAGGCCTAGTAATCTATTACTATTATAGGATATATTTATAGTACTAGTAGTTAAAGGCTAGAGGAGTTAAAGATTATTAAGATTAGAAAATAGGGAGTCTATAATAACCTCACTAATCTCAGATCCTTTCTTAATATTATAATATTTTATTATATTTAGGTTTAGGGATTTTTAGCTATAGCTAGGCTACTTATAGCACTCTTAAAAAAGGATACTTTGTTTAAATAGAACTAGCCTTAATAGTTAGTTATAGATACCTTTAAAGACTAACTTACCTCTATTTCTATTTTTATTAGGCTTAACTATAGTGCTAATATAGGCAAAATCTACCTTATAGTTAATACTAGTAGCCTTAGTTAGAGTACTATTCTTAGTTAATATATTAATAGTAAGTATATAGTTTCTAGATATAAGAGTAACTTATAGGCTAGTGTAGAGCTAAACTATAATACTAAGAAAAAGAAGTTAAGGGATATATTTAAGGCTCTTAAATAAGTTTACTTTTATCTCTATAGTTACCACTTTATGCTAGAAATAGATACTAAGACCCTTATTACTTAGCTTAATAGTACTACCTCTAATCTACCTAGAGCTCTTATTATCTAATAGATCTTATAGATTTATATATTTAACTTTAAAGTTAAGCACCTATCTAGAAGCTAGAATACTATAGCTAATAGATTATCTTATAAACCTAGTAGACTATTAGATAAGCTTAACTAAGATACTAAAAGAGAAATTAATAACTAGATTAATAAGTAAATCTTCTTTATAGATCTAATTACTATCTCTTTCTTTAATAAAGTATAGATAGATAGAGATAGAGTCTGTTCTGCTAAGATTCTTACTATTAAAGTTAATAATATCCTATAAGAGTCTCTAAGGCTTATAGATATCTCTAATACTATGCTAGATAGCTCTTTATACTAGAATTGCTATTTATACTAAATTACTTACTATTTTAGTACTTTGAGATAGCTAGATAAAATTAAACCTAGTCTATACTATAAGTTTAAAGAGGAGACTAAGAAATTCTTTCTAAAAGATAAGTTCTTATTTATATATCTAAGTATATATAAGCCTACCCTATAATAAGTTATAGATACTTTGCAAACCTAAACTAAGCTTATTATAAAAGTATACTAAGAGAGTAGGTATAGAAGATATAATATAGTTATTAAATAGTTAGCAGAGTAGTATTACTAATATAGCCTCTACTAATAAGTTAGTAAATAAGTCTAAACTTATAAAAACTATTAGAAGTATAAGCCTAGATATATAGATAACTCTTACTATTTCTTAGTGCTCTCAGAGCTACTATTTACTTATATAGTATTAGATATATAGAAGGTTAGTAAATAGAATATAGTTAAAGCCTAGTGCCTCCTAACTAGATAGGTAGAGGCTTAGTAGATATAGTAAGCTAACTCTTATCTTATTACTAAGTTTATATAGGAGAATGTTATTTATTACTATAGGCTCTATAGTATGCTTATTATTAATAGAGGCTCTGAGAATAAGGGTATAGTTATTAAATTTAACTATAAGTATAGGCTTAAGTAAAAAGTTACTGCTGCCTATAATCTGTGTGCTAATAGCACTATTAAAGTTAGCTACTAGACTATTATATATATTCTTACTACTTAGATAAAGAATATAGGTAAGAACTTTTAGCTATCCTTCTAAGCTATGCTATTTGCTAATAGGACTTCTATTTAGGCCTTAACTAGCTATAACTCCTTCTATCTGCTCTATAGGTATAAAGCTATAACTCTAATTAAGATATTTATACTAATCTAGAGAGTGCTAGTATAGAACCAGGTAATAATATCTGAGAAGGAGCTCCTTATATAAATAAGAGCTTTTAAGCAGCTTAATAAGAACTATACTGCTGCATAGAAGATAATTACAGTCTAGTATAAATATATTATAGATAGGTTTAATTACTAGAAATACTATATCTTATATAGTTAGAAATTAGGAGTAGGTAACCTTATTCTAGTATTTAATATTAAATAGTATATAGATAAGTTTTTAGATACTAAGCTTAACTACTATTAGAAAGGCCTCTTTAGGATCTATTTAAAGGCTTCTAATAATGCTTTATATTAGCTTAAAACCCTTATAGGGGAACCCCTTTATAGGTTAACTTATACTAGAAACTGCTTAAAGAAGTTTATTAAGGCTCTAGAAGGTTTTTAGAAACTAGAGGATATTAACTAGTATAGACTTAACCTTATAGACTAACTTAATAAAATTTACTCTGCCTATAGTTACCCCTACTCTAATAAAGGTAATAAAGGAGAAGTAGAGGAACCTTTTACTAACTTTAATAATACTAACCCTCTATTAATAAGCAATCTAGATAGTAATATTCTGTGGCAGATTATATACTTAGTAGTATATTTACAGGCTTTAAAAGAGGCTCTTAACTAGGTAAGAGTAATATAGAAACTTTATATAAAGCTTTAGCTATTTAATCTAGCTAGGAATAGTTAGTATACTAAGATAGGGGATAACTTTATATAACCTGCTAGGATTAGTGCTATTATAGAGGAATAGGCCTTTTTATATCTATAATAGGTAAGGCTTACACTCTTAAAGGGAGCCTTGCTATACTTTCTACTTTAATTACTTAGCTATAATTTCCTAGCTTAGTATATTAGAATAGACTTTAGGGTAATACTAAGGCTAGCCTACTTATACCTATATTATTCTGCTTGCTATATAAGTCTGCCCTTATGCCCTTATAGTTCTAATCTTGCTAGTAATAGTAGTATTAAGCTTAAGCACTATAGTTATATTAGGGATTATACTATTAAAGTTACTGCTATACTTATAGTAAGTTCTACTATATAGGACCTATTAGGAGTATACTATAACCTTCCTAGTAATTAGTATGCTCTGTTTCTCTCTATTACTGCTTAGGTATTTTATACCTTATTCTAGGAGATCTCTCTTTATAGCCTTCTACTTTAACTAGATAGCCTCCCACTTTAAGTACTAGGTTCTAGCTTATTATTACTTAGAAAGTCTTTAAGTTATAGTTTAACTTTAATAGTTTAGCTATATCTATAATACCTAGCTAGTTATTTTTATACTACTTCTAGATTAGACTTTTATACTTAGCGTTCTAAGGGAGGTGTATTTCTATATAATATAGTATTATTTTATATTATCTGTCTGCTCTTTTTTAGTTTCCACTCTTATAGTATTTATTTATCTATTTTATATTTATAATAATATTCTTACTTTTAACTTAATTCTCTATTTATTTTCTTATATAATTATAGCTTTAAATAGGTAGTTAGGTTAGTAAGTTTCCCTAGCTATAAATAGTTATATTACTAAAGAAACTAGGAATAAAGGAACTCTTCTACCTATATTTTAAGATGCTCTACTATATTAAAAAAGTATTATTATAGCTAGTTAATTTTACCTGATTTACTGAGACTTTATATAATTTTTCCTGATTTCTCCTATATTATTTTATATAGAGTATATATATTAAAGTATTTTAAGGCTAAATAAGGAGGATTTTATTTATTAATTTACATTTTTAGGTCTATAAAGACTACTATATATATAGAATATTATATTAGTTCTTTCTTTTTCCCGCCCTTCTCCTTTAAACTCTAGTTAGGATTTTAATCTGCTCTCTCTTATTAGAAACAGGGATATCTAAATTAGCTAAAAGGTAACTAGTAAGAATAAATAGTAATCTAGACTTATACTCTTTTAGCTAAGTTTTATAATATTCTACTATAGTTCTAAACTCTAAATAAGTTATTCTAAACCTCTCTATAATCTGCTAGTTAATCTGGAACTAGGTAACTACTCCCTTAAATTTACTACTCTATTATTCTAGATTATCTATACTATAGCTAAAAGCCTTATAGTTTCCCTTAGAGTTAAAGAAATACTTAGAATCTTATTTATAGTAAAGATAGTTAGTATAAGTATTACTAGATATACTTATATACTTAAAATATAGCTTATAGATCTAAGTTCTAGTAGCCTTATTATAGAGAGAGTAAGTATGCTACTTATAACTGCTATAAGAGACTATATTATAACCTCTATTAGCTTAAATATAGAAGCTATAGCTAACCTTAAGTCTATTAGAATTAATTATCTTTACTAGCTAAAGTCTAAAAGTGCCTATAACTACTAAGATAATAAAGATATACTTATAGAATAGTAGTTCCTTCTCTATTATACTCTAGTAATAAGAGCTAGTATAAGCCTCCTAGAACTAATAAATAATAATCTTATAGTTATTTAAAGGTAGGACTTTTATATAGAAGTCTACTTTTTAGTATAGCTAGAAAGGCTCTAGAAGCTTAAATAAGTACTATATAAGGGATATTATAACCTATATAAGAGGGTTAGTAAATATATAAAGTAAGAGCTAAAAGAGTAAGTTTACTTATTATAAAGGAGTTAATAGAGAGCTTAATATATAGAGAGAAGTTATAGTCTCTCTTATTAAAAACTAGTTTATTTATAAAAAGCTAGAAGATATACTTTCTTAGCTAAGTTAGTATATAAGAATTATTAGGATTTCTAATAGAAGCTATAACTAATAAGTACTAAAGAAGGCTTAAGGTTATACTTTATAGATATAAAAGAGAGATTACTATTTCTATTATATTATAGAGGAAAAAGAAAAAGCTAGAGAGAGCTAAAAGAGGTTTAGTTATATAACCTAGTTACCCTATCTCCTACTAAATTATTTACTTAAAGGGTTAAGCTTTCCTTATAGTTAAGATTAATTAAATAAGAAAAGGAGTTAACCTTTATAACTACCTTCTCCTATTACCTATTCTTATTCTATCTCTTTATTCTAGTTAGTTAATAATTAGTAACTAGCAGCCTGCTTCTTTAACCTATATATAAATAACTGCTTTATTTCTCTTAATATAAATAGATTTAATCTATTAATAATTAATTTAGTATTATAGCTTAACTTAATTTATATTCTAAGCTCTCTTTATAGATATTTAAGTATAAATTTCTATTTTAACCTATACTTATCTATATATAACCCTCTCTTTATAATATTATAGATCTTTACTCTCTTATACTACTTATATAACTTTTTCTTCTTACTAAAAGCCTTAATTAAGTTTATAATTACCTCTATTTACTCTATTTTTAATAATATCTTTATCTAAGAGTTTCCCTACTAAGATTACTAATATCTAGGTTAAGAAGGTGTTTCTTATTACTATTTTAGAGAAGTTTTCTTAGAAGTAAGATAAATAGAATAGTAAGCTTTTAGAGACTATAGTTATATCTACTAACTTTACTCTCTTTAAAAGAACCTTAAATACTCTAGCTATAAGAATTAATAAGTAGTACTTAGCTAGATAGGTGCTTTCTTTCTACCTCTAATTCCCTCTTAAGCTAAATAAGAACCTTAAATATAAAGAGTTTTAGTAGCTTTACTCTAGTACTTTTATAGCTTAACTCTATATTTATTTCTAATAGCTTTAATTTACTAAATCTTAATAACTAGACTAGGCTAAAGGGAATAAAGGAGGGTTAGTTATTATAGTTAACTTATTTAATTTATAAGAAACTATTTAGACTAAGACTTTTCCTTTAGCTTCTAATATAGAGACTGGTTTTTAACTTCTTACTTATAACCTCTCTAATAGGATTAGCCTTATTAAATAATACTATATTTCTACTAATACTAAGATTAAAGATAGTAGAGCTACTATATAGAAAAGCTAGCTTACTATACTTATTCTCTAGTTACTAGCTAAGAAGAGAGTTAATAAAGAAGTAGTTTTCTATTCTATCTTATTTATTAACTAACTTTTAGGCTTTTTCTACTTCTATAATAACTTCTAGTATAATAGGAAGGCAGAATTATATCTTAAAATACTAATTAGGTCTATAATAGCTATCTATAAGCCTCTTAATAGTATAATATCTATTTTTAAGCACTTAGTTAAAGTTATCTATATACTCTAACTCTAAGAAGGGTAGCTATAGATATTAAATATACTCTACTTTAAGTAGCTTTACTACTATATATAACTAGAGTTAGCTAAATACTAGACTAGTTCTTTCTTTAAAGGAATCTTTAATATATAGATAAATTAAATCACTTCTAAGTTCTATAATAAAGATCTAGAGGTAAATAGTATAGTTTTTCTAACTCTATTAAGGACTACTAATAGAGCTAAGTATATTAAAAAGATTATTTCTCTACTATATAATAAGAAGATTTAGAAGATAATTTATACTTAGAACTTTATAGTCTCTAACTCTATATCTATAGATAGATTAATTCTAGTATAGCTCTATTTTAGATACCTTAAAATGCTTAATCTTAACCCTAAAGTGTCTATATCTAATATTTAAGTTATAGGAGCTTTTATACTTATTAATTGTCACATAGCCCAGACCTCCTCCAGAGCTCTCAGCGCTACTAGCGCCGCCCTCCACGCGCTCCGCGCGCTTCTGAGCACTATAAGGCCCTATATATAGACCCTTACCTATAGCTACTCCTTTTCTGCTATAATAGATAACTTCTTCCCACTTGCCCTATACCTATATATATAATAGTTATAAGCCCAGCTCTACTAACTGCCCAGTTTACTCCTAACTATTACCTATAAGCATAGAAGAGTCAATCTTATATACTCTTTTTATATCTATATATATTATACCCTAAAAACCTATATATTTATAATAACCTCCACCTCTTTTATTATTACTTAGAAGCTTACTTACCTATATAACTAGCCTTACTAGAAGCTTATTCTTTACTACTAAGCTATTTAGCGCTATATATAGAAGTATATTAACCTATCTCCTAATATATCTAATATACTATTACTAGAGCAGACCTAACCTCCTATACTTAAAAGTACTATAAAGTATTAATAAGCTGCTTTATAAGCCTATTAGGAGGCTAAGTATTAGATATAGCATATATACTAAACTGCCTACTATAATATATATATATTAACTAAGGAGTTATCTAAGCCTACTCTACTACTTCTAGTGCTTCTAGAAGATATTTAGAAAGAGCATACTATATACTGCTATAACTAGAAACTCACTACTACTAAATAGGAGGAGGCTAGCACTAGTTACCACTATATATATAACTTTATTATTACTTTAGTTAACTCTAATATACTTACTACTATATAGCTTAAGATTATATATAATAAGGATACTAAGATATCTATTTAGGAGCTTATAAGAACCTTCTACTACTATCTCTACCCTACCACTAGTTTTATAGAGGCTACTATATAGGAGGAGTATCTTTAAACACTCTATATATATACTATATAGCCTATATACTAGTATAATAAGTGGTATACTATATTATAAACCACTAAGGTATATAACACTTTAGAAGTTATTAACACTCTTAGTATTAAGCTGTTTCTTAATACCACTATATACTACCTTCTAGACTAGGTAAACTATATATAACTTATACTACTAGCTACTAAGCAGGCTAGGATACCTATTTAGCTGCTTGCTAAGTATAGAAAGGTATTTATAGCTATCCTCTATAACTATAACTACTCTATTAGTAACTACTTAAAGAATCACAGTATTTATACCTCACTTATAAGCTGCTCTGATAACGCTAAACCCTCTTCTATACACTCTGCTAAGAGCTAGAACTCTACTAATAGGGGTTCCTAGTTCTCTCTATACCTACTTAGATACTTAAAGTAGAAATACCCCTATAGCTTCTACTATAACTAGCCCCCACTTAACTACTACTAGCTTTAAAAAGCACTTACTAGTGAGGGAGATATCTATATTAATTTTAAAAATACTAGAAATATTAAAGAGCACTTATAAATAGATAAGTAGCATACCCTTACTAGTAATATCTAGGCTACTAGATAGTATTATAATTAGCAGCAATTACCTATAAATATTAAGTACTAAAGAGTAACTTTAAACCCCCTCTATTATACTTAATTTTTTCCTTTATCACCCCATATTCTAGTGCTATAGCACTAAAGACTATATCTATAAGATAGTACTATATTATTCTGAGTGCGCTATGCCCTTAAAGACTATGCCTGCAGAACAGTATAATATATATTTACTGGGCTTATATGCCTAATAAGCCCCTTTAGTGATAACCAGAGGCAGCCCCCACGTTATATTACTAACATCTCGCTACACACCACAAGCATTACACACACCCTATTATAGATAGCTTCTTTTCTATTCAGAACCAGCTTCACAGAGACCGCTCTACTAGCCCGCTCTGCTATTTCTGGGGGGGTGTGTTGCATAGCCCAGACCTCCTCCAGAGCTCTCAGCGCTACCAGCGCCGCCCTCCGCACACTCCGCGCACTTCCAAGCACCGCGAGGCCCTATATATAGACCCTCGCCCGTAGCCACTCCTTTTCTGCCACAATAGACGACTTCTTCCCACTTGCCCTGCGCCTATACGTGTGACATTAATATACCTATTAAGTTCCTTATAGACCTAAATCTAAGTCTATCTAAGAACTATAATACTAGGGTGAGAGATATTATTAATAATTACTTTATAGTTAATACTATATAGAACTATACTTACTAGAATAGAATTATTACTACTATATATTAGAAAAACAGATAGATAGGAGAGAGAGCCTTTAATCTTTATAATAATAAGCTTTCCCTTTATCCAGATTATAGCTCTTATTATACTAATAACTCTAGATAACTAATCTATATTAATAACCCTTATAGTAGCCTAAAATCTCTAGTTATAGGTTTAGCTAGTAATCTAGAACTACTAAAGAGTAAGATAGAGAAAAAGAGGATATCTAACTAGTATATTAAGTTAAGCTAGAATACTATACTATCTTTATAGACCTAATTTTACTATAGATTTAATATAACTAGAGAATAGACTAAGTAGCTGCTATTAGTTACCTAATACTACCTTACTTATTTCTATAATATTTAAGGGAAACTAGTAATAGAAACCTATCTTAAAGTAAAAGAGATATATTACCTTACTAAGTTTAATATATATAGATTAGGTAAATATATATAGATTCTAGGAAGATAAGTTACCTAGTAGATAAGAGTAGCACTCTCTCTTAGTAGGTACTAGGTTTTAATATTATTAATTATAGATATCTACTATAACCTACTTACCTAGTTAGATATTACTATCTTTTATATTTAGTATAGTAGTAACTACTAAGTAATAATAGCAATAAACTAGAAAAGGGAAACTACTTACTATACTAATCTAATTTAGAGTAGAGATTTTAATAAACTATTTATAGAAGCTATAGAAAACCTCTTCTAGTATTATAAGCTTTTTAGGGCTCTTATTAATATTTATACCCTCCTTTAAAAGAATACTATAGTTAGATCCTAGCTCTAATAGCAGGATTTATAGATATATAGTCTTAGAGTAGTAGATTAGGTTAGAGTATATATTTATAAGGGTGTTATTAATAGCATAGTATTAGTAGTAGCTATAAAAGGGGTAGTAAGAAGGAATTAATTCTAAATTATTACCTAGTATATTTTAAAGATTACTACTAAGTTTATAAAATACTCTATATTCTATAGTAATAAATCTTTATAGATATCCTAGATAGATCTCCTTATAGCAGAGTTATATAGTGATATTAGTAAGATATAGCTCCTAGTATCTAGAATACTCTTCTTTTTACCTCCTCTTAAAGTACTAAGGCTTTCTATAAGGACTTTTACCTCCTACTATATAGAAGGCTAGATTAGTAAGTCTAATAGCAGGGAACTTACCTCTTATTACCCTAGTAGAGCTAGCTTCTATACTATTATAAATCTAGATTTACTAGCTTTTAGTCTCTATAACACTCTGCTACCTCTTAGTAATAATAACTCTAGTCTTATAGACCTAGATTTAACTCTATCTAACCCTTTTATTTTACTAGCTAAACTGCCTAATACTAAATAAGATATAACTTCTTTATACCCTTCTACTCTAGCACTATACTAAACTATTATTACTAGGAAATATCCCCTATATCTAGCTTTATTTAATATTCTTAAGCCTACCTATAATAGCTATAAGGATTATATTATAGAGTAAGTTAACTGCTAGTAATAGATTAAAGATAATATCTCTAAGAGTAACTATAATTACTACTTTTTATAGCTACCTAGCTAGTATAGATAGGGATAATATAAGTGAGGTTTAGATTAGAATAAGGCTTATAAGCTTATAGAAGATAGACCTAGATAAAGAAGACTAGAATAGTATAATTATAAGAAGAAGTAATTAGGTCTATAATAATCTAGGAGGAGCAATTAAGTAGTATAGAGAGTACCTTTTCCTTTATAAATAGTAGCTTTTATTTATATGATTTTTCTTTAATATATAGTTCTCCTTATAGGATATTAAGGTAAAACTATAGGGGATAATTAAGATAGAGCAGTATAGATAGCCTAGTTTAGAGAGTATCTAGATAGGTATATTAGTTAGTATAGTATAGTAGAACTTTTACCTTATTAAGGGTAGAGAGGAGGATAGAGGAGTATTATTAGTTAGTATTATCACAGTTTATCTTATTATTTAGAAGCTTTTATCACTTTTACTTAACAGATTATATCTATAATAAGGTTATTATGCTTAGAGAGATCCTTTTCTTTATTCTAGAGCCTCTAGATATAAAGCTATAATATTATAATATTTCTATATAAGTGTGTAGGAGTGTGTGGTTTTATTATTTTTATCTTAAAGTTCTTAGCCTGTTTTAGTAGATTAATAAAGTTATATATAAACTCTCTCTATAAGGCTATATCTATAAGATAGTTAGCTTTATAGGTTTTAAGGTAAAAGAGGATTTTTATATTTACCTCCTTTTCTATAGTCTTATTACTAAATTTAAATATTTAACTCTAATTATAGTTATTTATAAATACCTTTATATTTAGAGAGATTAGGGGTTCTATAATAAGTTAATAGTATAGAGTTACTATAAGTAATAGGTCTAACTATAGCATTAATTAGCTAGATATAGAAGGATTTGCTATAGTAGTTAATAATATTATATAAAAGAAGGTAGATAAATACCTTAGTAAGGCTTTTAGCTAGCAGAGTCTCTTATTAAAGCTTCTACTATAGTATAAGTTTCTCTTATCTATATTAAAATAGCTAGTTCTCTAGTTACTAGGTCTAGTATAGTTAAAGTAAAGTTATATATTATTAGTCTTTTTAGTAACTTTTATAGATCTATAAAGTAGTATTCTTATTATTTAGTATTATTTTCTTTTATTATTTCCTTTAAAATACTAGGTTTATTAGTAGTAGTAAGAATATTATAAGTTATATAGTAATAGATATAGTTACTTACTATAGTATTATTATACTTACTATAGGTAATAATTCTTAAGCTATACTCCTATCTGCAAACTAAATAGAAAATATACTTTATTATTTTAAGGTATAAAGAGATAGATACCTTTATTTTATCCCTCTTAGTTAGGATAATCCTGGGTTTAGGTAGATATTAGTAGTTCTAATAATAATACTATAAGTTATTATAGTGTTTTAGTATTTTTTTACTATATCTACTAGTAGATTATTTACTATATACTAAATAATATATTATTTTAGTATAAAGTTACTAATAGTATTAGATTTACCTCTTATTTAGGTGTAAGTTATAGTTCTAGGTTATAAGTGATCCCTCTTTAATAATTATAAGGTTAATAGTAGTGCTTATTTTTTAGCAAATAATTTAAGTGTTCTGAGTAAAGGTTCTATAATATTTTAATATATATAAGCGTAGATATTATATATTTTTAGTGTTTTTAAAGAGTAGTAGTATAGATTTAGAGAGGATAGATCTTAAGCTTAAATATAGTAATCTTATTAAAATAGATAGTTTTATAGTAGTACTTTTATTATATTAGCCTGTTATAATATTTATAGATCTATTATTTATCTATTATCTTTTATTTCTATTATTTAAGCAGTATTTATAGGTAATAAGTTATATTAGTGAAGTGATTATTTATATAACAGATATAGGGTATATCAAGGTCTTTAAGATAGATATGCTATAAGCAAACCTACTCTTTATATCTAATAACCTGGATAGTATAAAGATAAGTCTCTTATATACTAGATTATAAATCTGGTATAGGAGTTATTACTTTGCCTCTTTAAGTGATTCTTACTAATCTATAGGAGTTAAGTGGTATAATATATAAGGTTAACTACTAATTAGTATTAGTTTTATACTAGGATAAGGTTTATATAGAACTTAGAGCTCTCTTTATATATATATATTAAAAGCCTATAAGTTAATATATATCTATTTAGAAGTTCTACTTAACTATATAGGTAGTAGTATTAAACTATATATATATGCTCTGTAATAGGTTATATAACCCTATATATATCTATTAATTATAGCGCGTATCCTGCTGCTTTGCGGGTTATAGTGTTGACGCAATAATTATTTTAGATTATCTTATTTAAAGTTTTAGTGCAGACTGGAGCAGCTAAATTAATTATTCTAGCTCTGTTTATTATACTTATAATCTGTTTAGTATTGCTTAGTATAGTATTACAGTTATAGAGGTAATTAACTGTTTCTAAATATAACTATATTACTAATTATAACTTTAAGCTAGTTATAGAGGCTTTTAAACTTTATTATAGAGTTTATAGTGGCTTATTTATATTCCTTAACCCCTTAGTAACCTTAAAGCAGTTAGTTATATAAGATCTTATTACTCTTATAGATAGTATTTAATATAGGTTATATTTTTATAAGAGTATTAATTAGTAAGTCTAAGGCTTTAAGCTTTATTATAGATAGATTATTATTTATAATTAATATAAGTATAGTAGTATTCTATTTAGTAAGATATACTTATTTAAATTCCTCTATTTTAAAACATTTACTAAGCTTAGTAATAATCTAGTTTAGGTTATAATAAGGCTAAATTTAGTAAATTATTTTATAGTAATAATATAATATTCTTTCTTTAAGTATAATTAGAAAAGCAAATAGTATTTATTTCTTTATAAGGCCTGCTCTCTTATGTATATCCTAAAAGATATAGAGTTTTTGCTTTAGTATATCTATATCTTTACTACTATACTTTATCTTATTAGTATATAGCTTAGTTAGATCTATAAGTTAGTATATAAGTAAGTATATATTATTTTTAAGTCTAATTTAAGTGTTTATAATATTCAGAGTAGGGTTAGTATTTAATATTAAACTGAGGTTAACTAGTTATAGAGCTTTATTATTTATAGGTATACTCCTCCTATTATTAGTTTATAAAGGTATAGACTTTGCTCTTCTCTTACTATTACTATCTATAATCTCTTTAGTAAAGTTTTTATTTTTCTATAGCTTTATAAATATAGTGTTTTTGCTTACTTATTCTTTTACTTTCTTAGTTATCTAGAAATAGAAGTTATTCTCTATAATAATTATAAAGAGTTAGTTTATAACTTATAGAGAATTATAGGTAATATATACTCTGCCTATTATAAGGTAGTTATAGAGTTATTAAATAATACTTATAGTAGCTTAGTTCTAGAATCTAAGTAGTAGATTAATAAAGTTATATATAAACTCTTATTATAAAGCTATATCTATAAGGCTATTAGCTTTATAAGTTTTAAGGTAAAAGAGGATTTTTATATTTACCTCCTTTTCTATAGTTTTATTACTAAATTTAAATATTTAACCCTAGTTATAGTTATTTATAAATGCTTTTATATTTATAGGGATTAGGGGTTTTATAATAAGTTAATAGTATAGAGTTATTATAAGTAATAGGTCTAACTAAGGTGTTAATTAGCTAGGTATAGATAGGTTTGCTATAATAGTTAATAATATTATATAAAAGAAGGTAAATAAATACTAGAGTAAGGTTTTTAGCTAGTAGAGTCTCTTATTAAAGCTTCTACTAGAGTATAAGTCTTCCTTATTTATAGTTAGATAGCTAGTTTTCTAGTTACTAGATTTAGTGAGGTTAAAGTAGCGTTTTATATCCCTAGTTTTTATAGTAATATTTATAGGTTTATAAAGTAGTATTGCTATTATTTAGTGTTATCTCCTTCTATTATTTCTTTTAGAATATTAGGTTTAGTGATAGTAATAAGGGTATTATAAATTATATAGTAGTAGCTATAGTTACTTACTATAGTATTATTATACTTATTATAGGTAATAATACTTAAGCCACACTTCTATCTATAAACTAAACAGGAAAGATACTTTATTATTTTAAGGTAGGAAGGGATAGATATCCTTGTTTTATTCCTTCTAGTTAGGATAATCCTGGGTTCTAGTAGGTATAGGTAGTGTTAGTAATAATACTATAAGTTATTACAGCATTTTAGCGTCTTTTACTATATCTATCTATAGATAATTTGCTATATACTGAATAATATATTATTTTAGTATAAAGTTACTAGTAGTATTAGAGTTACTTCTTATCTTAGTATAAGTTATAATTCTAGGTTAAAGGCAGTTCCTCCTTAATAATTATAAGGTTAATAGTAGTATATGTTTTACAGTAAATAATATAGGTGTTCTAAGTAAAGGTTTTATAATATTTTAGTATATATAAGTATAGATATTATAGTTTTCTAGTGTTTTTAAAGAATAGTAGTATAAATATAGAGAGGGCAGATCTTAAGCTTAGAGATAGTAATCCTATTAAGATAGGTGATTCTATAGTAGGGTTCTTATTATACTAGCTTATTATAATAGTTATAGATCTCTTATTTATCTATTATCTCTTATTCTTATTATTTAAGTAGTATTTATAGGTAATAAGTTATATTAATAAAGTTATTATATATATAATAGATATAGAGGTATATTAAGGTCTTTAAGATAGGTATGCTATAAGTAAACCCACCCTTTATACCTAATAACCTAGATAGTATAAAGATAAGTCCCTTATATACTAGATTATAAACCTAGTATAGGAGTTATTACTTTACCTCTTTAAGTAATATTCTTACTAATCTATAGGAGTTAAGTGGTATAACTTATAAGGTTAACTACTAATTAGTGTTAGTTTTATGCTAGATTAAAAGTTATATAGGACTTAGAGCTTCCTTTATATATATATATTAAAAGCCTATAAGTTAATATATGTCTATATTCCTTAGTTCCACTTAACTATGTTAGTAGTGGTGTTAAACTATATATATATGCTCTGTGATGGGTTATATAACCTTATATATATCTATTAATTGCAGCGCGTATCCTGCCGCTTTGCGGGTTATAGTGTTAGCGCAATAGTATATAATTATATTAAAGATTTAAATAGTAAGATATACTATATAACTAGTTATATATAGACTATAGAGATATAAGCTAAGCTATATGAGTAGAATAATTAGAAATCTAGAATTAATAAAAAGTAAGTACTAAAAAGTAGACCTAGTATATATATAGACTAAGTATTAGGATTAGAGCTAATAAAGAGGTAGTAGCTAGGAGGTCTAGCTTATAAATAGCCTTACTCTAGACTAATATATCTAGAGATTTAATTATAGCTAATTATTCCTATACTAATTAGAGAGCAGGATTTAGAATAATTTCTCTCCTACTTTTTCTTTCTATTTTCCTCATACTAGGCAGCTTCCTAATAGGTAAAAGAGAACCTTTCCTAATAAAAGATAAATATTATTATATATTAACTTATAGACTTTTTAATATATATATATAAAGGGAGCCCTAAGTTTTATATAATCTATAATGTAGTATAAATCTAATAATAAGCTACTTATATAAGTTAATATATAAGTCAATTTACTTTAATAACTTAATTTACTTTATATTGGTTATTAATATATATAAACTTAATATATTATAATATAAATATATAAGTATAAATAAATATATTTATATTTATATTCTTATATTATATATTTTAAAAATACTTTAGTAAATAAACTACTTATAATTTATGAAAAGTAGTAAGTAGTATACTACTTTAAATGGTATTAAGAAAAACCTTTTTATATCTTAAAAAGAAAGAGTAACTTTAAAATTAAACCTAAGTATATCTTTCTAAGTAAATAGTAATATATAATGCTACTAAGTAGAAATTTAGTAGCTATATAGCTATATATTATTTATCTCTTTTATTATAAAAAGGTATTTATAATTAGAAGATCTTATTTATAAAATAAGTTTAAAAAGTTATAATAAGAATTTTAGAGCTTATTATAACGTTGTATATATAGTATTTTATTATAGTTTATAACTAGGAGGTATATTATAACTTAAGTTATATAGATATAGCTAATTCTAGCTCTATTAATTAAGTACTACTATTTTAAGTTCTACTATATTTAAGTAAGGTATTATACAATAAGTTCTAGAATAGATCTATATTAAAAAAGAATTATTTCTCTATTAGTAATAATAACTTAGTGCTTATACTCTAGAATATATATTAAGTATACTAATTTACTACTTTATAATTAGAAAGATAAAGTTAAATCTATAAATATTCTAATAAGTATTTTAATATACTATAATATATAAATACTTAATATTTATTATTAAATAAAGAAAAAGTATTAAAGAAGGATATAACAAGCTATTAATAATAAATAAGCACTTTATTATATTTAGTATTAAAACCTAAGCTTAATATAACTTAAATAGTTAATAGATTTACTAAATATATAAGTAATCCTTCTAAGAATTATATATATAGCTTTTCAAGGTTTCTCTATTACAGGTTATTATAATAATTTAGGGAAGTAAAGACTAATAGATTATCTCAGCAAGCTAACCCCCTAGTATTCCCAGGGCGCATCTATTCTAGACCATGGTCACTTAGCTAAACTTAACCTATCAGCCTAACAAGCGCCCTGAAGCCGTTTGGAATCCTCTAATTTAGCGCATCCAAGCATAAAGCGCGACGACCCCGCGTTCAGGCCGGCATCTTGAAAGCCTCCACGCACAAGCAATGTTGTGGACGTGGCAGAAGAACCAAGCTAGCAACTACGTAGAACCTTGGATTCTGCAGGCGTTGTAGCGACTTGGTCTATTGTGCTCGCGGATAAGTCGCAGCCGCATCTCATGAAGATGGATCAGCCTCAGTTCCAGTTATGATGGGCCTTCGGCGGGAATTCTGCTTCGCACATTGGGGGGAGCACCCGAAGACTTAGCTGAGATGTTGGGGTGCTGAATACACCAAGGAGTCCTAATGGTGACGAATATTGCGAACGATGGAGCCCTGGTGAAGACGGGCCAAAGGCTACCAGGTCGTGGAATGAATGAAGGCTTTGAGCTTGGGTCTTCCTCCTGGGATGCCGATGCCAACATCCATGTCTACAACAATGTCACTATATTTTGTGAAGCTCTAACAAAGCAACAGAGGGTCAGCTATATCTACGCCCACAACAAAACGTCTTCTCAACCCATTTGACGGCAACCTCTTGCGTACATCAACAAAATTCGAAACCAGCAGCATCCAGGGAAGCAAGTCGACCAGAATGTTCCTCAGCGCACCATCAGCTCTAGCTTGTTGTTGGTTCGTGGTGAGGATTAGCAGTTTGGCTCGGGTTCAAGAAGGAATACAGGTGCATCCTGCCTTTTCACCTTGTTTCCTGCTCTGTGGAGGGTACTCATCATGGATGTTGATGTGAATTGGGCAGCAGGGGGATGACGGACCAGAACCATTGGAGCTGCTTCCCGCGACGTAACTCGGCCCACACGATCATGTCCAAATGACAAAATGAGGACATGGCGATAATCGACGAGAACGCGCGTCCAGGCCTCGGCTTTCAAAACGTTCTTTCCTCTCGGAAGGAATGGTTCAAGGCATGACCGCGACATGGGTGGGCAGGCTGCTAGCAAGGACGGTGGGTGAGGCGGCGGCAATACAGCAAGCTGAGGATGCATTGAGTTGGGGCCGAGGCGTCCATTATAAACCAGCAGCAATGCCACGTCTATTATTTAAAAAGCTCTATCGCTAGACCCGTGCAACTTAGTTACGCTCCTGTTCATGATATAACTGTTGACAGTGGCCTGGCTGACAGATCCCGACCGCCCCAAGTAATGCGGTAGCTTGCTGAAAAGAAAACCACGAAAAGACAGTCTCTGCAGCCACCATCCTCAAGAAGCAAACATCTGCAGGCCGTTGGCTTTGGTGAAAAGACGGAGTCGCGACTGCGCGTGGGGAGACTTGCGTAGGGCTAGAAGAAATTGAATGACTCCTTCGTAACGCGGGACAACAAATCAGCAACCAAGCCAGAAATTCACAATTGGGTCTTGCTGAGTTGGCAGTCTCGCCCTCGGTAGTGCTCTCGGCAACTGGCGCAGTGCGATCCCGTTTAACCGGGGCTCGTCAGAGTTGACTAAAAAGTTAAATACGAAACCATACAAGCGAAACCATAGATGCTGCCGAGACTGCTCTTTCCCTGGACGCGGCCCAGAGCTGATGGCTGTCGTCTTGCAACGACTCTGCTGATGGCAGCCTGGATGATACGGACGTGACTCTCCGGCCACTGAGGCTAGAGCTTTGACCCCGGCGGCAGAGTTACAATTACATCAGAGTTACAATTACGTCAGAGTTACAATTACGTCAGATTTACAATTACGTCAGAGTTACAATTCTGTCAGAGTTACACTTACGTCAGAGTTACAGTTATGTCAGAGTTACAATTACGTCAGAGTTACAATTACGTCAGAGTTACAATTGCTAACCGCAGCCTCTCTAATAAGACGCGCGGCACCGCTAGTGGTTTTGACGTAGGACAGATCGGGCAGCTTCTCCCGGGTCAGGATGGTGACAGTGCCGTTATCATATATAGGGCGAAGCCTGCTGGCGGCGGCAAGATTCGCAGCCTTGGCTCCGCGGAGCTACGCGTCACTGTTTGTTGGCGTCGGGCTTGTGTCCGTCGTCGAGATGGAGATGACTGGATCTTGAGGAGGGATAAGTCGACCGCAGATAAGAGAGATTTCGAAGGGGGGTTCGCCGTCCGCAATACGGGCCCAGAGACTGGTCAGAGACTGTTAAGCAGCCGCCGGTGACTGGAACTCCGAGGAACGCAGCCATGACCCTCCGCCGCAAAGGGCCGTAGGGCTCCGGTGCGACTTGCAAGCGGGTCGTCGATGTCAGCAGATGTGGTGACGTGACGCGCCTCCGCACGACATTCAGGGTCCAGTGTACGATCCAGCACCGCGGCATGTGATTGTTCAAGCCTCGTAACACAAGCTCCATTGAGCCGACAGAGGGTCGGTCTCGTGGAAAAGTTCAGCTGAAGATGTGTGCTGGAGAGGTGACGCAAGGCCCTCTCGATAGGATTGCGGGACGTATGCCCTAGTGGTGGTGACGTGCTATTGCGAGGACGGCGTTGCGTCTGTCTCAGCTTCTGACGTCGAATGTGCTGTGGGATCTGTGACCGAGTTGAACGTTTGGGTGCGTCGACGAGCAAGATTTGGGTTCCGCGTCCATCGCTATGAAGGGTGTCTTTCAGCTTTGTTTCAATGTATGTATGCCGTTGGCTTTGGGTTCGTACTTGTCGGGTCCGTTGACGAATCAGACGCCATTGGGGACAGCTTCAGGTGTGTCTCGACGCCAATCTCTACACAGGCCATCACGGGCGGCAGTGTCCTTCCGGATTTCGTCTTGTTGAGCAATCCAATCCCCTCTGTTGCGCGCTTGGAAACTGTGCTATATCTTGTTTAAAATTTGTCTTGAGGGTGTGACAGTGGTTGGTGGTGACCAAGTGTGACTAGGCGAGAAGGACTTCTGCGAGCATGATAGCGACAGCGAGTTGGTCGACCTCTCGGCGAGGGTGAGTGCCGTGGTGATGAGCGCAGACGTAAGGGCTGGTAGCAAGATGGGGGACGTCAGGCTCCTTGCTTGACTTTGTGGCCTTGGCAAGCGTAGTTCGCGTGATGGGTAAACACGGCAGTTGTCGAAGGCGAGGGAGAACAGAATAAGGTAGGAGCAGATCCAGGCGGGGGAGCATAGGTGAAAGCGGCAGTCGGCAACATTGTGATGTTGGAAGGTGGTGGTGACGCTGAGAGGAGGTTGCGATGCCAAAGCTGCGTCGACCTTTTCCCTCTGGCAATTTCGACGTGCACTAGCCTGGGCCACCGGCCTGAGCCACCAGCCACCAGCCACCAGCCACCAGCGAGTTAGAGTTGCGCTTTGGCCCAATGTCCTCTGAGTCTGACTTTGGGGAAAACGGGAAAGACGGGAAAGACCGGCGCAATTGCCAGCTGAAGACTGGTATCTGTCTGGCGTCCTTAGTTCCACAGTCGGGGTTTCTGGAGCCTCTGCTTGAATATAACGACGGGATTGCTCTAGTTGAATTCTCTCTTGTCTTTGCTGCCTGAGGCCGCCAACCCACCAAGATCGTTGCTGGCGGGCTTGAAGTCACTGAAATCGCTGCCCTGGGGGTTGAAATTTGCTAGATTTGTCCCCAGCTGCTGCTGAATACACTTGATCCGCTTTTTCTTGCCCCTGGTCGCCCCAGGACCTTGGTGTTCTTGCGGCTGCGCAGGCGCGCAAGCTGGACCCGTGCTTGTCGATTTTTCTTCTGCTGTCTGGCGATTGAAAAGCTCGGTGGTGGGAACTGTCGGTCTTGTCGGCGAATGTTGATGGGGCAGGATATTCGGGACCCCAACCTGGATATTCGGGACCCCTCCAGCCACAGCCAAGTTCTGACCTCCGCAATCGGACTTTTGCGGGCAGGCCCAGCTAAAAAAGATAGCACCAGTCTTCCCGTAATTCCTGCAAAACTTCGTTAGCATCAACGCGTTTTTGTTAATTTAAGGTTATTCAGAGCCCACTTACTGCCACCCATAATATCCCAAGCTGAGATATGTTGTCTGATAACATTACGCGTGTGCTGATAACGTTATGCGCACGCTGCTGCTAACAAGGGATTTGAAGCCGTTAATGCTGCAGAGACTGCTACTTCAGACACTGCTACTACAGTTAAGGAGGCTGAACTACGTCAAATTGAGCAATTAGAGGGTATCATAGGCTCTGAATAACTTCAATACAAGTCGCTGTTTTACGCTGCTTATTTACGCATTATATACGCCTACTTTGACTGCATTATTTGGCTCTGAATACGCCTACTTTGGCCTAACCCAACAAGTCGACTGCTCTTTTCGCCGGTCTTCGGAGACCTACGTGGCGCGCGCCCACTTGGCTGTGGCTGGAGGGGTCCCGAATATCCAGGTTGGGGTCCCGAATATCCCACCCCATGTTGATGGTGCTTGCGAGGGTCGCCCTGATTACCTCGGGCGTATCCGCTGTCGTAAAATTAGCAAAGAAGCAGAGTCTTCTTCCATCCTTGTGAAGCTTACAGGCGGGCGTTGGGCCCTCCCGACGATCCCACGATGACGCATGTTCTCAGCGCTGCATCAGCCGCGAAGGAAGTGTGCATCTATGCTAGTGATAGGCTTTTGCTTGGGGATCAGCAGCTGAAAGGTTTGACTTCGTCATGAGCGGTGTTCGCGTGTGGTGTGTTCAGGAGTGTTTTCCAACATATAGCAGTCGCAACTGAAGCCATCGTGGCGGGGGCTTTCACTGCGGCTGGGACAAGCGTCCAAGAAGATAGCGGCGGGGGGGACCGAGCTAGGTAGCACCTGTGCGGGCAGAAGGGGATAATGGACCCACTACCTGCTTCCCTACCTAATTCCAGATTGCAACTAGCGAAGGAAAGGTGGCGCGAGCAGGAGGAGGACGAACACGGGGCAGTACCTTAAGGACTTGAGTTAAGGTCAATTGCGTTCGCAAATCCAGATAGGAGAAATAGATAGTTGCGCTGGGCAAGCAGTAAGCGGGGTCGACACCAGGATTGAAGTAGCTAAGACCCAATAATTGGGAAGATGCGATAGGAAGAAGAGTCCATGTTGTTTAGTGATGACGGAGAAGACAGAAGCAGCAATACAAAGCAGAAGAATTGTGCAATCATAATTAGGACTTGCTTCAATGATAGCGTTGATAAGAGCTGCGATAAGAGATAAGAAGACCAACAGCCCGTGCTGCCATCCTTACCCGCACAAAAACTAACTTCACCTCGACGACAATCATCGAGTCAATCAAAGCGCGATCCTGGTTTTTGCGGCAGAAGGGAGGTGCTTGAGTATTGATTAGCGGTATTGGAAACATGACGGGGAGGGGGGAAAGAGATAATATTGTGAAATGGAGTGGATAGACGTTAGTGAGTCACTGGCCGCACGCACAAGACTTGATTAGAGGAAACTCAGTTTGTGTTCACAAGGATGCGGCGGAGCCCGCAGAGGACGATGTGTTCATTGAAGCAGGACCATGAGTACTGGTGGGATTCGAGCTGGAGGCCCTTTATTAGGCGGCCACGAGGTTGACTCAGACTCAGCAGGTGTGGTGTTTAAGGTGGCTGTCTATACTGTTGTCTAATCGTGCAGGTGTGGGATTGCAAGTGTGGGATTGCAGGTGTAAGGTACAGAAGGTCACACAGCCTCCAATAACATGAGACGATGCGCTAGAAAGCTGGTCTGATGGGGGTGACTTGACTTACCTACCAGCTGCCGATTTCGGGCCTGAATTCGGCAGCTGGCCAGCCCCTGTAGCTTCAGTGAGTAACCGCACGGTTTTCAGGCCTGAAAACGTGCGCGAGCCACTGAAGCATACGCAGAAAATGGAAGGACTGCCATGGAAGCTTGGCAGGTGTACGCTACCTGGAGCAGCCTCGGATTCAGCTCCTTTAGCCTCTATTTCGAGGCCTAGTAGTATCTTCGTCCGGGCTGAACTCGGCGGCAGCGTCGAGGCGTGGAGGAAAGGGACAGGTTACTTATAATATATATAACTGACGGGGTTGTTGACGTCGTCGCGGTTACGCCGGCGCCCATGGCCAAGGCCGAAACTGTCCAAGGACTGCATACTGGATTGCAATGGCGATCGAACTGAGTTCTCAGCATCGTGCCCGACGGCATGGGAATGGATGGCCTTGGAGGGTTTGAAGAAGAATGGGGTCGGTGCGTTGCTACAGCTAGCAACGTAAGGTGTGGTGTCGGGTTCTTTGGGTCTTCGCGCTGTCTGCTGTTAATCGCGCTGAGGGCATGTTAAATTCTGTCATCGTTATGGGGGGTGTCGTCAATCGGCGAGAGACCGGGGGTTTGGGGCGACAGCAGTACGGAGTAGAGAGTTAGAATTAGATAGGGAGAGCTATGAGCGGCCACAGTCAGGGACGAGTCTATGTAGTGGTTGCTGTTAACTATCGACGCGGCTGAGCACCTACCTAACTAATTGGAGCGGTGGACCCAGCACCTCACGGCTTTACTGGGAATAATTATTAGGTGGGGTCCTGCTTCCTACACTAACACAGGAGGTAGCATCACTCGCTTTCTGTAAGGTATACTTAACACCACAGAGGGTGGTAGTAGTTTCTGCTCTAGAAACTACTACCTGCTCCCCTAATTACAGGCTACAACCCGCCTGACGCTAAATAAAGCATAGCATGCAGGCGCGAAACTCTACCCTTCCCTGCATCTGAGCCGAATCGGTTCCTATTCTTTTATCCCCGATCCTCTTCCCGATGACTTCCATCTAGACGACATTAGCCCCGCACCAGCCCCCGCGGTTCCATCATATCGAACCTCATCACCCGAGAGCCCTTGGACCTTTGGTGCGATCACGTCAGCCGGCAAGAAGACAGCGGGCACCTCGAGGAAGCCCCATATACTTCCAGCGACTATGTAAGTCCACCCAAGATGACGAGGACGTGGAAAAGATATCAGACAGCTTCATTGACGACATCGGTCCGCCAGAAGACAACGCAAACCTCGAGAGCCCTTCCGACAGCCTGCCGGTTGATATGAGTCCCCAAGACGACAGATCCTCACTCGGGAGCCCCAGATGGTGTGCCTGTTGACATTAGTCCTCAAGAAAGCGGTGCCACACCCAAGAAAGGCCTCAGATACATTGTCTATCATCATCAGCCTCGAAGTCGACAAGGAGGCTCCGGGAGAGAATCCCCTGGGACTGTTGCCGGAATCCTTCGGCTCAGACAACGCCTTTCCCCACCAAGAGACTCTAAGTAGTCCTCTCGGCCACACAGCGCCGGTGCTAAACGACAGTACGAGACTGGAGGAAAACTGGCTCAACAACAGCGCGGGCATGGTCTACAAAACTTTCGGCCCGGATATATATTTCATTGACAGCGGCGAGGCGGCTTAGACGGCTACGGGCGACTACATTCCCAAGGAGATTATGAGGGTGAAGATCATGGACTGCAGTCAGGTCTGGGTATGAATACTCGTGTCCAGGCGGGAGGGCACTGGTGTTTGGCGGTAGTCGAGCACTTCAAAAGCGATATTGTTGCGACGGATTACTTTGGCTCTTAAAGTGGCAAGCAATCCATTGCTGGGCCAACGAAGTCGGCCACTGTGGATGGTGGAAGCCAGGCGGTCAACACACGGAGACACCTGAGGCGGGAGATGGGGGCATGGCCCCGAGAGCCAAGCAATAGTTACAACGCAACTATCTTAAGATACTAAGAGAGCAAAGCTGCTACATTGCAGATCTGGGCTTACCAAGACGCTATTCGGCCTCAAACCTGAAGCTCCATCCATATTACACAGCACAGGTTTCCGTGCAGGATTGACGCATTTGCGACCGCAATGAAATCGTGCAAGCCGAGAAGGAGCTTCAACAAGGCCTTGCATGGATGGAGTCTGTTGCGAGACTGACTGGACGCCTCCTATTTTGTGACTAAAGTCCATTCCTTGATTAGCGTCCGCTCCAGGACTACTACACCTCTACCAGGGTTTCAAATGTTACCTAGCTTGGGATAAATAGTGGACCCCTAGCCACGCTAACATTCAAAACCCCGGTGAAGGAGTAAGCTGGAGGTAGCGTCCGCCACGACCTCGCGGGCCGCCCCGAAGGTGCCGCACCAATGCCATTCCATCCATCCCCACTAGCTAATCCCCACCCACCTCACTTCAGTGTACTGGATTACCTAAGTGTGGGCAAGACGCTGCGATTACCTACCTTAGATAATAAGCGAGCTGCCTCCCCATGCTACCAGGTGGGTAAAGACCCTGAGGTGATCGAAGATTGGTGGGTACTGGACCCATCCTTACGGCTGAATTCTTCCAGGGGGGAAGGTTGCAGGGCATTCCTGGCCCCATTAAGACCCTTCAAGGCTGGAGGTAACTGCTGCGCCCTTCCCTTCACGCGCGCCTTCAATTTCTCAACAAATAACCAAACAAACAACCACCACCACAAAGACTCAGGTCCTCACAAGCTTCACACAAAGGTTATGCATAGTTAGCTGGATTTACTTGGAAATTCACCAACTCTCCCAGCAAGCAGCCAGAAACATGGTGAGTATTGCCTTTGCATGATTTCCGGTACCTTCCTCAGCAAGACAACCATCTACAGCTACGCTCATCACTGACCACAATTGTGTGAACAGCGCCCTGTGTTTGGTAAACCAGCTCACGAGCTGCTGTCCGCCGACAATGCCTCCTTTGACTCGATCCTCACTTTCGCGCGGTGCCTTTCGTCGGGCCAGCATGGCTGCTCCTGCCTGTGCCCAACTACCAACCAGATTGGAAACCGAAAGGTCTTCAAGCTATCTTCTTCTTTATACATACCTCTCTTGGAATTCTTAAGGGACAAGGCGATCGAGTCCTCCAACCTCGAGAAATTCGACAACGAAGCAGGGACGGATTCCGACGTCGGCGTCAGCCTCGCCCTCGACTTCGACAAACTTCGCATGGAGTACGACCCCGACGATGGTCTTCTGACGTTTAAAATGCCTGCGAAACGCGTCCACAACCTGTTTGCCACTCTCATCGGTGGCCAGGTCACCCACGCAGTTTCTCCCTTCGTCCAAGGCTTCGTGGCGTGGGGTGAGGTCGACATCACCACCGACGTGCGCAACAAGGGCAATAAGATGGCCGATATGGGCTGGGGCCGCATCGACTCAGACGCAAACCCGCCTGTCGTTGCCGAAGTTGCGTACACGAGCCCGGCTAATCGTGACCAGCTGCAAGACCGCTGCATATACCTCCTCAATCGCACCAGAAACCGCATCCGAACCGTCATGGCCTTCAACATCTTCTGTAACCATTCTAATACAAATGACTTTGAAGCCATCCTGGAGAACCTCAACGAGTGTCACGTTGCAGTCTGGGTCATGTATGACGGCATCGTCTCGAATGTCATGGGCTGGACGCCCTTCTCAGACACCAACGCCCATGTTTGTCTGTACACCTCCGACATGGTGTTGGATGCGTCTGAGGTTCCCCGTGAGGAAGTCCGTCAGTTTCTGCAATCGAGGTGGAATTCCCCCATTCGTCCTGGTCTTTTTCGAACATGTTCCTAACCCGTGTCTACGAGCAGCTCTGGCGAGGACGCCAGCAACGGGTCTCCCAATATCCGCATTCCGATGTCCGATATCGAGAAGATGCTCCGATCAGCCGTCCACAGCTCCATTCTCAAACGAGAGGATGACGAAAGCCGAATGAGAGGGAGGATTTGACGGGGTGCAGCGACGAGCGCTCGTGGGCTCTGGGTCGAGGAGTCAGGGAAGTGGAAGGATCAGCACCGTTGGGAACGGCTACGGATGTACTGCTGGCTGGCTGGGTAGGATAGTATGGGAGATGTTTCCCGGCACAAACTGATGCTTAGAGGCTTCTTCTGGCGGCATGAATAAATATCATAGCATCGCGAGGCTCTACCCGATATAGAGTAGCACAGCAGCAGACAGAAAGAGAATAATTCTACAAGAATTTCGCTATCCGGGATGTATAGCCACCGACCCCCCGGATAGCCAAAAAGCGAATTCCGGGTAGCAAAGCTCTTCTACAAATCTGGTCTGGCAAAGACATGACAGGTTGTGTCACAACAAATCGCATCGGTATCGCGTTCCGTATGTCACAGTAAACTGATTTTCTTAGGTCAGCCGACGTCATTATACCCCGGTAAGGTATCATGATCTTACCTCGACAAGCCATCTTCAGTGGCGTTCCTGCTGTCCACCTGACATGAAATCCGTCTCGACATCTACCAATGGATGCACGCGTGATGCGTGCGACTGTCCACACCACCATGTTGTCCTTTATGTTCAAACTATTTTCTCCCGTCGTCACCATGTCGCTGCTACTGCCGGTCTTTGGTTTGTCGCCCCCGACCCCTGCAATAAGTGTAAGGCTAACGGGTTTGCTCAAGAGAGCATGCCTGGATCGTCATCGGCTTCGGCCATTTCGAAGCTCTTCAGAAAGGTTGACGCCGGCCAATGAAAGCATGGTGAGGTTAGTAGCAAATCCAACGTCCTGGTTGTCCTTGCACTGCTAACTTCCCCCACGCCTGGCAGCAAACTCTGCTGCCCATCCCCTTTCCGTTCACCACAACGGTCGTTCATTATGTCCAACATACGGCATACGCGGATGATTAGCGACAGCGAGATGCAGATGCGCAGCCATAAAATAACCCAGACTGTGACCACCTTCCATAGACTTGCTGTAGCCTCCTCCGCGGCGAGAGGAAACGGGACGGAGCGAGAGCGAAGACGTTAAGCTTTTCGAAAGCTTCTACTTGGACAAACAGAATCCCGACACCAGACATGGACCAGATCAAGCGCCTGCACGGCTTCGAGTCGGGTCGAAGAGGGCGCGTTATCTCATCTATCACCTCTTGGTAACCTTTATGTCGGAAAATTCATCCATCACCTCGACACCTGTCAGTGGACCGAGCCCCGAACTCTCTCCAGTGGGGAGGTTAAGCACCTCGACATGATGGCTCTCGGGAGGAGCGCGGTCAAATCGAATGTTTGGTGCAGTTGAGAACAATCCTCCGGAATGGGACGTCGGACTTTTGAACACATGTGGCGAGGAGCCGCGTGGGGCGCTCAACGAGGGTGTCTGAGAAGCGCCCCGTCGTCACAACGTAGACGCTGTTGGCGCTGTTTAGAGCAGTGGATATCCTAGCGTGGCGTGGATGGTTAGCAAGGTCTGTCTATGCATGGGGATGGATGGGCTTGGGATGTTGGGAGGAAATTGAGAGACGACCTTAGGCTTCGGCGAAAGATTCATCTGAGGTGACACTAGTGCAAGCTTTTCGCGACTTTGACCCGAGAGGCAAGCAACGCGGAGATGCAAACACTGGATATTGATGCCACTGACTTCTCTTTCTCGGTCAGCTGGTTCTTTCAGCTATTTGATGACAGCCTGCTGGCATACAAAACATAGCTCAAGCCACTTGCCCTTATCGAATCTTTACCTAAGGTAGGTAGGCAAGTCGCTTTACCATAGGAAGCAAGCGTGAGGAGGGAGGGACGCTCGGGACAGACTCCCCGAAGACTTACATCCAACGCGATCGGGCTTATGTACGTACCCATGCAAGAGCGGAGGAGGGAAGTCGCGCCCCCACCCCACCTGACATTGGATGCCTGGACCTCCAGCCCTGAGGAGGGTGCTAAGGTACTTAATTCTCCGAGCGGCCTGATCCAGGTCCGTGCGCGGGACGGGGCCTCATTCGAGAAAACTGCGCGAAACGGAACAACAACCGTCAACAAATATACAAAGATAAAAGGAGGAGATATCATATCTTATAACTTGACTCTACATCTAGAGAGTATTTCATTATATTTATCTTCTATAGTTGTGGCTATCTGTAGCGGAAAGAGTTCTAAAAGCCAGGCGATTCTCGACGCGATTCCAACTATTTTCCCTGCAACAAAAACCAGGCCGAAGTACCGGGTTCCTTTGATGTCTGCACTCACTTAAGGTAGGTACGTACCTACCGGCTGGCAATAATACTAGGTAGGTAGTAGGTAGGTACCTGAAGCGGTCAGCTACCCCACGCCACCACCCAACCTTGTGTAAGGTACCTCACAAGAGGCCGTCTAAGCCACTACTACTAATTAATCCGCAAGCCGACCAGAGCGATCAGGCTGTGCCCTATCATGGCTGGGCAATGAGGTGACAAGATGCTGACGAACTGACACGACGACAAATCGACACGCCGAGACTTCGAGATAGTCCAACGGCCCAACGATTGAAACAAGGCATTTCCCCTTAAGAGGTGGGATATGACTTGACATGGACCAACTGGCGCTGGCAGAATTGCGTGTGTTGGATGGTGGTTGAGCTGAGGTCTGGTGCTGGGTGCAGACGGACGAACCGGTTCACTGTACGAATACTTGATCAGGCCTTGGTCTTAGAGAGAAGCAGTGGGAATGCTCATTGCTTATCGCGTGTCGGTTCCGACCCGGGGTACAGATGTACTTCAGTGAGTTCCTGCGCGCAACGCAAACATCTCCGTAGTTGATGTAGGCCAACAAAGCCTGTGGACTCATGGCCAGTCGTTGGGTCAACTCTGGGCCAGCTTGGACAGTGTGAAGGCTAGTAGCTCCCACCAGCTCAGCGGCAACGGGCTGGGCGAACTCGAGGAAGATAGAGACGTCGTAGAGGGGGCGCAGACAAGCAGTGACGACCTCGCCGAGCCTGATGAGTCCGATAGGGCTGACGAACACGACGCGAGTGACGAGCTTGATGGCGGCGACGGCAGCATCTTGAATGAGGGCACTGGAGCTGTTGAACTCGGCGACAATCCTGCCAATATTCATAGTTTGTCTGGCGGCGGCTTTTCGCGCAAGTGCAAGCTGCTGGAGGTTGACAGCTCTCCGCCGGGCCCCTGACGCCGACGGTCGACAAGACAAGTTACCTAGGCCGCCGCACAACCCAGGCTACATACCTTTAGGTGAAATGCGAGTTTCGTTGAGCCAACCAAACCTTGGTGTATCCACTAACCTTGGAACCTGAAGTCTTTTACGGCCTGCTAAGCCCCAAAGCAGCCCAAACGAACTATCCCGAGACTCTTACCGTTTACCTTATGTCGTCATTTATTAGATAAGCTCTTCCCCGGTTACCCTCACAGAATAGCCCGGAAGCTGACCCGGTCGTCGTATTTGAGGATGCCCCAGCTACGTTCCAAGTCAAGCACGGCGAGATCCACTTCACGTCCCGTGATGACGGCGGTCTTTAAGGCTTTAGAACTTGGTCAGGGACGATGCGTTTCGAATCTCTCATGACTTCTGTCCCAAGAACGAGGTAATTGGAAGAGTGCTGCCGTATTGAAACCATCGATCGGGCCCTCCTCAAGCGACCTTTGAGACACGGCGTTGTTGAGGTTATCCTTTGATGAGGCTCAATAATGCCGGGGGGCAACACTTTTCGGTGTTGGCAGACTCCGACTTCAAGAACAAAGTAGTTGGCCATCACCAACGATTGGAGTGACGACGGGCATATTCTTGAAACGACATGAAGCACAAGGATCTTACCAAATTCTAGCCCCAAGCACAGATTATTTATTAAGAAGCCTTTCCAGGTCCGCAAATGCGTTGGATCCCCATGCCTTCTCATCCTCAATTTACTTTTGCCTTCACGCACCCAAACATGTCAGCTTCCAACTGCCCAGCGGCATTCCACCCCGGCGGCCTCCTCACTACAATGCCGGCGCCGCCGCGCCGTAACGGCCTGTTGCCGAATCAAAATCTCCACGGACACAGCGGACGAAGGCATGAACTCGGGAGAGGAGGCTACGAGATGCAAACGAGCAAAGCGGACAGCCCGGCTGGCTCTTCGCTTCGTCCGGTCCACGCGAGACAGTCTTACATCAAGTCTGCCTACGTAGTCTTCGTCATCACCATCGTTGCTGTCGCGCTCGGTCTCTACCTTCAGCAAGTGCCAAATCAAGACATTGCTGAGGAAGCGCGGAACCCAACAAGCACCACCGCCCTCCAAGCATCGCCCGATGATAATGAGAAAAACACTGTACCGTCACCTGCCCTGGTCGCTATCTGCGACGCGCACGCAGCGCTCTCGACGATACCAGGCGCGCTGTATACGACCTTGATGGAACTTCTCGGCATAGATATGCGACCGCAGCAGCAGCGGAGTCCTCACGGTAGCAGTTCCATGTTATCAGCGGAGGAGCAGCGCGATACTGTCCACGCTGCCTGGACTACTACTCTAGAGAAGCTATCATCTAGGTATCACAAACTGGCCAACGCTGATGAGCGGCTTGATAGCTTGACAGAGAGATTTATCGCAGTTGCCTCGTTTGCGGCTGTCACCCTGCAGGACGATGTGCGGGTGTTATACTGGTTCAGCTTGGTCCCGGAAATGGAAAAGGTGGGGGTTGCTGCTGCATGTATGGCGGCATCGAAGCTTCAGCAGTCTTGCAGCGGCTGGAGGCTTCCTCCCATGGGACGTGGAAGTACGACGGAGCAGAGTAGCAAGGACATGGTCGTGGAGAGTGAGCGGAAGAAGGCTATGGTAAATTGGATGGAAGAAGAGTGCTTGCAAGAGGTAGGGGTAGATGTCTGAGACGCTAGCCCCTGTCTGTGACTGATTATATTAAACGGAGGTTCCATCTGGTTTCTCTCACTTGTAATGTCAATCAAAAAAACGGTGTTGGGCTTCCCGTTGCGCCATAGAGAAAAGCAAGAGACCCAATGCTCCTCAACCTGGCGATGGGAAAGGAGTCACGGACTTCCCATACTCCTATCAACTTCTGGTTCCATTCCTAGACGCTGCCGTCCATCTCGAATCATGAGCCCTCCTGCTAGAAGTACGGCGATAACCAATGAATCTACTCGCTTTACTGGCGTTGAGACGGTTAACAGTCCCAGTAGTATGTCAATCGCTTCTTCCACATACATCTCCCTGCATAAAGAGACTCCACCGTGGGACGACAAGACAACATTTTGACTTTTCAAACAGGTTCCACCATGGAAATGGCTATAGCTTATTAGGAGATCCGGCAGAAAGGGCAATGCAAGATGAAGGACGACGACGAGGCACTGCACTCTCTTCGAGCACGACAAGCCCTTCGTTTTCTGGACAGCAAGGACGCTCAATTCACCGTCCACCGAGCTCGCGCTAAGGCAGCTCTCTGGGAGATTGACCCGAGATTCACTCGAATCAAGGCCTTGGTTAAGTTTTCCATCGAAACGGCAAACGAACAGAGCTGGCCAACGTTGTGGGAATCTTCTGCTGGTTGTCTTTCAGGGTAGATAAAAACGCATTTCAAGCGCTGGCTAGTAGCAGTACGATATGTCGGCGCAAACACAGCAACGGTTGACGAATCCAGTGCAAGTGGCGGTCATACATAGACACAGGTGCCGGCCTATGCATCTGCTGGCGACGTTGGCGGAGAAAGCACTAACGTCAACTTTGACGCTATGAGTCCCCTCCTAGAGGGGATAGAAAGCCTTAGGATGGCGGCACCAGACCACAAGACGCAGGCTGCGAATGAACGCGACAAGGATGGAGCCGAAGATGGAAGCGGTCATGACACGGACGTGAACGACGGCATCGATACCTACCAACCAGCAGAGTCGTTCCCGAAATCTCTCCTGCCTCAATCTCCCAATCAACCACCTAACCCAAAAGACTTTGACTCGTATAAAGCATATGCCAGGGCAGCGGGCGTCGCCGTAGGCCAACTCGGAGACCAGATCGACCAGGGATGGTACACTTGGTATCGCGCTCGGCGTGGCCATGGAGAGAAAGGATCGACAGGAAATGATGTTCGGAAAGACGACCGATGATGGTGAAGAGCCGGTAGGAGGGTTGAGCTCTCAACGTGGAGGGGTTGCAAAGGTTTGAAGGATCATCGATCGGGATGAAGAGCTCTGGAGTCGCAGTGTCGGTTGGAGGGTTGAGTTCGCAACGTGGAGAGAGGGGCAGAGGCCTGGGGACAGGGACAGGGTTCGGCATTCTTTGCTCGGGCGCCGTCCGCGTTGGCGACGATGACAAGATCGTTCTTGGAGTCAGGACCGTCGAGCGAGATTTTCTTCAAGTAGCTGGGATTGGGAAGCTGGTCAGCACATGTTTGACAACGTGGAGGTAGTGGTGGTTGGACTAGAGCTAGAGCGTATCTTGGTCTTGCCAAGGTTCGCAGGCAGCACTCAATTGAGCATATTTGAGAACGTGGTACACAGTTGACGCATCGTCTTGCTGAACACCTGTCGGACAAGGCTTATTGTGGCAGAATGAGGTCGACTTTGCTGGAAGAGAGGAATGGGCGGTGTACAGCAGAAAAAGGTTTTCTCCGCGCATATCAAAGGTCAGTGCGGCAGGGGTCCTGGGCTGCATTGTTAGTCTGTCACTGCTCAGTAGTTACTTCCGCGGCCCTGGTAACAGTGGGGCGCATGCCGCACTAAGGTACCTTAACCTTTCAGTGGGCTGCACATCTGGAGTCAAAATGTGAGGCACCACTGCCCCGCAAAGTACGACCGGTGCCTCTGATACCAGGGGGCAGAAAAGAGTGCTTGTTTATCTCGTTTCCCCAAATGGCGCGACTCTCTGAATTGGCGATGAGATGGCAGGCAGCGGCAGCTTCATGGATGGTCCATCGGCATCCTGGGCGCTTGAATTTGGGGTCTGCAGCACTTGCCGTTACCGGAAGCGAGACTGCTATGTTGGTACCAAAAGGTTCAACGCGCGCGATCCAGGATGAGGCACAAACATCACGCGCCGGGTTTCGCTCATTGGTAGGGTATAAGGTGATGAGTCCACTTTCACCCTGTATGACCGGCAGCGGCTAGACAGAGTTTCCTTCATCTGCAATGTGGTACAGGTTGCGTCCCGTCCAGTCCCTGCTTCTATGGAAAGGTGATGTCGGATTGACATCTGCCCCTCATTGTTAGCTGCTAGTGGGCGTGCTTACATCAGATGTACAGTGCATGCTTGCTGCAAAAAGTTGTGACAGAACTATGTACCTAAGGTACCTAGTATACCTAATGGTTTTAGTATGGAAAATCGTGAGGTAACGATTTTAGTGCAGAAAACTATTAGGTAGTGGGTCCTACTTACTAAGCCACCCGCCTGAATTCAGCACCTAACTTAAGTCTCAAGTGAGCGCTTAGTAAGATGTCAGTGCAGATGTGGGGGCAGGCGTCAATTGGCAAGCGACCTAGGTACCTACTCTATACAAACATTCCGAAATTCAACAATCAAGGTCTTCTACCTAGGTAGCTAAGATAGATATTAGTTCCAACCCGCATTCCAACCTATGACATTACACGGCTTGCATCACAGCGAATATTCACGGTTTAAGACAAAGCGGCAGACTCGTAAGTGTTTGGGTTAAGCGAGTAAGCCAACGCGCCTCTGGTCCACGCTTGTTGCATTGGCTTGCCTGCCGCCGCTAGTTATAGGCTTTCCGACTCATCTTTTTCTTTCTGCTCAACCTTGTGTGATTCTGCGGCACAGCATTTCCCAAGAAGCAGGCGCAACCAAAGTGATTCTCAAGCTTAAGAGCGCAGTGCAGAAGAAACCCCAATTACCACCATCAGTCTTCTTGCTATCTTTCTCAAAATCACTCTTAGACTCAATAAGCCTTGTCGCCTCTTCCCATTCGCAGCCATATATTAGATATGGATCTGCTAAATATGTACGGTTACTGGATTGCGGGGCGCAAGAGCAGAGGGGAGCGCACGACTTCCTCGTCATCGGCGCTTCCGGCGCGGGAGTTTATGTCAATGCGAAAGACGCGGGGCCATGATGAGGTTGATGACTACTGATTTGATTGGGCTTGAGCGCTGGCTGGTGATGGTGTACTGGTTGGTTGAAGTGATGCCTTAAAGTGCGGGCGGTGAACAGCGAGCCCCAAGGTAAAGAGCTTTTTTTTTTTGGGCAGCAGCGGAGCTAAGAGTGATGTGGAGCAAAGCGAACAGGGCCCCTGCGTAGATTTTTGGTGTTGGGAAAAGCTGCATCTCACCTTGAGGTGACCTGGAAGGTACTGATGGGAAACGTTAAGTCCATATCTCAGTAAATGGAAGGTGCTAACTTAGCCTAGGGGTGTTAGCGCCAGCATCTATAGCGAACTTAAGAGAGGATTTAGCACACACATCGCTAAATCCTCTCCCTACCTTAAGGTCCTAAGCTACCTTAGGCACATACCTCTAGCGGCTTTTTCCTAGTACCTGTCTGACCTGAGAAACTCCCCGCCCAGTCCTCTTAGCCTTGCCCTCGACCCTGGCAACGCCCGCGATAACCTTACCGGCCACCACTCCTTGACTAACAACTGGACCATCCTGGTACCCATTGCGGAATGACCGCATAACCAGCACCCGCCGACGTACCGCCGTGCAACCCGCCCATCATTCGTCTCCGGACCTCAGCCAAAATTAGCCCTTCTTCTGCCTCTTCGTCGAGGATGAACCGGGCGACACAGCCGACAACAGTAATCAGTTCCTCGTCAACCTGTCGGGCAAGCCCTTTCCTGCTCCAACGCGGAGGAGGCTGATGCAGAGCAACCTTCCTAACAGCCGTCACAACAACAATATCATCAACGACGACAAAGAGTAGCGGGCAGGGAGGACAGGACGATGGCGATGAGGGAACGCGGAGGACAGGAACAGGCTGACCAGCCCCCGCCGCTACGCGTCCACTCTCGAAGAGCACAGTGACAGCGACGGTGCCAACACCCTGGACGAGACTGGATAATAGTAACCAGCTGCTCGCGTCATCCTGCCAGTAGATGGACGCGGATCCAAGGCGGCCACCGCCAACAGCACCGACAGCGCCGCACAGCACGTATGAGGCCGAGTCAATGGCGTACCCGCCGACCCCGACGGCCAACGTCGATCCGAAAGGTTGCATATCAATCATCGCGGCGATACATGCATATATCAACAGCTCCAGCCCGAGCAAGACCCCTCCTCCCTCAGGCGCGTTCGAGGTGCGTACATCAACGAACAAGATCACCTGGCTTCCATTGCCATCGTCCTAGACTTGTGCTATAAATCCAGTGCTTTGGAGAGGGACGAGCCCAGGGGCGCTGTCTTGTCGAGATCAACATCCCATCGCTTGGCGATCCTCGTGCCCATGGGAAGCGACGAGGTGAGCTGCGCCATCGAATACAGATCTGTTCATACTCCCGTTATCAACAGGAACGTTGATACCGAACTTGATTCTCACACCCACAACATCCCAGACAACCTCGCCCTTCCGGTCCACTGATCTTGAACTGAAACAAGTCCCCGAATCGACGCCAACGTCAGCACTGGATGAAGCGACCTATGAGCTTCAGTGCTGGCACTCGGCTATCTTGACAATACTATTGCTGCTGATGGCCTGGAGGTAGAGTTGGGCACCCGAGAAAATCAACACACTTTGGCTATAGGAGAGAAGTATGATGGCTTCTGGTCTCTGCTGGTAAATGTGCGTGGCGTTCAAGATGGTCATGGACCCAGAGGAAATGATAGGAATGGTGGAAAGGCTGGACAATGGCATAGTGGATACGATGGACATTGACGAGTTCTGGTTCCTCAGAAGATGAAGTGAGGCCTTCTCCTAAGACCAATCCAGAACCCGTCTTCCATCTCAGTGCCAGGACGAACGCTTGGTATCGGTTTTGTTTCCAAGATTGAGACCGGTCGGTGCCCATGGAATTGATGAGCTCTAAGAGCTGGCATGTGGAGGTGGCAAAACAAAGATATCCCAGAGGGCAGTGCTGACTTGAGACTGGAATATGAGAGGAATTGGAAGAGGAGATGCACGGGTTTGGAATGCGGTCTCGAAATTAGCCCAGGTCTTGATTTGAGATTTGTTGGCCCATTCAAGATGGTTTAATTGGAAGGGCTGAAAATGCCCCGCGGACAATTTGACGTTTTGGTTATTCTGATCCTGCACAGAGCGGGGTAGACACAACCGCGGGGTTGACCTTACCTAAGGTATGTTAATAATGTAGGGGACTTCCAAATTGCTCTGGCACGTGCGCAACTGACATAATCGACCCTGACCTGCTATCTGTGTGCCCACGTGGCATTAACCGGGTAGGTGCGTGGAGCATTAAGTAAGGTACATCTGCCCGAGCTGGTCCACATTATCCACATCCAGCATGAGCTCATCCAGCATTGCGTTCAAGCTGCATTTTGAACTTCCTCCACTGGAAACCTTCCCCACTCGCCCCATCGCCGACCAGATCAACAAATTTCAACTAACAGCCGCACCGCCTTCTGCATCTACTTTCCCTATCAGAAAAATACACACGCATCGCCCGCACGTACCTTGAGTTTGTGCGTCCGACAAAATCGGTCAGTCTTCTTTCCACTGCTGCCGCCTCAAAGCCCAAGACCCCTCCACTACGAAGATGTATGCTGACAACTTTTCTGCAGCCCTAAATGCCTCCAGCCGCACTACCCGGCCTTTGCTAGATGCTGGCAAGTTTTCGAAGCAATTGTGGGCCATGAATTAAACGAAACGAAACGAAACGGCCCCCGAGGGCACCGAAACTGTCGATACCGTCGAGACGAGACCGTCGACACTGACATCGATACCGCCGCCGATCGATTCGAACTTTCCGTCAAGTGGGTTGGGAAGCATGCCCCTAACTTTGCGGGAGCCGGACAAGAGGCTTTTTACAGACGTGCCACGTGCTGTCGACGCGTGCTAGACGACGGTCGGCGGGCGCGAGAACTTTCGTGCGTCAAAAAGAACATCTGGCTCCTTGAACCGATCGTCAGCCACCAATGGCGACCTTACAGAGGCATCTGGTATGACGTCCAATGGCTTGGCACGCCTAGAAACCTCATGGGAGCGACAGAACACGCTGGTCAGCCATTTCGAGGACAGATACTGGACTTTGATCGAGCTGATACATGGACGCAAGAGGACGATAACCGGCAGAGACGTCGGCGCCGGCCGAGTCTGACAGTGTATTGCCACGGCCGAGCGTGACGGCTAGGTTTGTGAGAGCTCCCGTGTCTCCCACCTCAACCCTTCCATGGGGTTCGCCCCTGCGATGCCCTCCCGCGGCGACCGCCTCGCTTGCTTCTGTGCTCCCAGCTCGCTGCGTTACAAGCGTCCTTCTTCGACCCAACACAGCCCCAGGCCTCTTGGCCTCAGTGTAATTGTTCGCTGCCATTTCCGTGGTCTTACCTCTGACAATGCAACCTCTCTGGTCTCCCGCTTCTCGCTCTTCGCCGCCCTCCGATTGGGTCTCCAGTCCATCATCTTCGTCTGCCCGCGTCCAGCAACCCGCGATCGGCCCCTCGCCCCGTTCAGCTCGTGCTCTCGAACCACATGGTTGAATACACGGAGGTATGGGTCGTTGCAGTCCAAAGGTAGTTCGCCCGGTCGAGAAGATGGGGTACGGGAGTTCCTCGTCTGCAAGTCGGCTACCTCCACCTCTGAGTCTCTACGGGACATTTCGTCTTATGCTTTGTTGGAAGATGTCATCATCTTCCGCCGAGTCGCGACTGTCAACCCTGTCGTTTCCTAGAGAGTCTGTGGCGGGCTGGGTCGGCATTGGCACTAGGCCGGCCTCGAGAAGCAAACAATAATGGTCGGCGACTTTTTCGACGCGAAGTCTAGCCCGGCCATCGCCTAATAGCGCCAGCCGTTGCGTTGCTTCCGCTCATCCTTGACACTGACCTGGTCAAGGGACCTCGCCCAAAGAAGCAGTCAACCGGATGCGACCTTCCCCGCGCTGAAAGCGTGTCTCTCGAAGGAGGCAAGGTCTTACTGGCGTGCAACGTCTCTTCTATCGATACTGCCTGCTCGCCCGACCTCGGCACATCGTGATCCTCGTCAACTCCCCACTCCACTCCTGGAGCCTCGTCTCCTTTCTTCACTTGCCATCCTTCCAAGCCTGCGCCTGCCTACCACTGCCACTGGGAAAGGGACCTAGGTACCTAGTGTCCAGCATCTCAAAGATTAGTGCAGCATGGGTCCCACTGTTACCGGAACTGTGTAAAAGACGACGGGACAGAGAAGTAACATTGGACCCCTTCCGCACTAACCTTTGAGATGCTGGAGGACATGTAGACAGGTGCCCGCTGGGTCCCGTTCAGCCGGCTGTCTTCATGGGTCACCCAGATGTTCGAGGTGCAGGAGGTCTCTGTGGGGGACACACCTGCCAACGCGCTCGAGCGGTCAATTGTGTTCGATAATGCTTCGCACCTGCGATTGGGAAGCAAGGATGGCGTTCTTTGGGCCGCCCCGAGAGACGACACATACGAGGACGGAGTGGAGCAATCAAACTCAGCAATCAAGAACTCCGTCACAGCAGATCGAACAATCAACAGCGTTGCGACAATACTGGATCCAGGGTTCGGGAAGAAATCTGGTAACAAACAGACGACGCTGCGGCACCGGAAGTATCCCTGAACGCTTCCCAGCCTGTTTGCAAGCTTTCTGTTCCGGCTTCCTCCAGAAACACGAACCGTTCTTCGTTTGGATGCTTAGATGAAACCATGGACATCAGCGCTCTCGTCTTGCGTATCTGGTCCTGCGATCTTGGCGACCTCTACGTGCATCCATGGTACGCCTGCAGGATCCGTTCTGTTTGGGCTCCATTGCAATCGGCGACATGGCTCTGAGAGTTATCATGTCCCGGACGAAAGGCAATAATCGCTCAGCGTGGTTCCAGTGTCAAAGGGTCCCTACGCCGGAACCCCTGTGATCTAAGAGCGTAAGTTCTATCATACACCCCGCTAGCTTCGGAAGAAGTATACTGATACGTTCTGTTCTTCCCACATCTAGCATCGGTATTGATTCAGACGAAAGTATCCGCCGTGTATGACCCTCTTTGCGGAGCTGTAGCCAGGCTTGGAGCCACCGACTTTCTACGAGCCGAGCATCTCAGGGTACTGCCGCAAATCCCTGGAGCCGGACCAGCTTCACCGTTGGGCGACGGCTACAACGGTCGCATCGACGGCTTCAGATCAGCGTGGTCCAAGTCACCAGTCAGAAGCTACTTCCCCTCTTTGAGCTTTGAGCGGGAGAGGAACGAGACGGACGAGGCGGACGAGGCGGACGAGGCGGACGAGGCGGTGAATATGACGCCGAAGCTGGAGACACGTTTCTTGCTCTGGTCTCAAGATGTGTTTCTCGAGGATTAAGTGCGCACGATGTAGGACGGGAAGTTAATGGGGACCATAGACGCGCTATCGGAGACTTTTGTAATCGAACTTCATGGGAATCCAGCGAGTTCCAAAGGATACGCACATAACCGGAATCCCGCGCGCCTATTCCGAAACGAAAATATAGAAGACCAAGATCCTATCTAAATCAAAATACCCACCGCCTCGCCCGTCGAACTTTGGCCCTCGTTCATCTGTGTGCTGCACCTCGCGATATACTGAGAAAAGGAAACATAGAAAGCTATCAGTCTGGATCAGTGTGAAGGGTGCGCTGCCAAGGAAGACTACGTTGAGACCGAGTATACCAACACCCTCCAACAATGAACGAAATATCCCCAGTCCACTGCCAAGGCTGAGATTGCGATTGCAATACTGGACAGTCTGAGCCGAGATCGCTGGGTTTCCGGCTCCTGGCAGTGCTAGACGATCAACACTCGTAGCTCTCAGCTCGTGAAACCTATCTCCTCAAGCTGACGCCAACCCTTATTGCCCCCTGTTTATCCTCTGGGCGGAGTCGCGTCGAGGGAGAAGAGTAGACTGGTAGCCGTGGCCGGGAGGTGGTTGCGATCAACTCGATCCAGCGGGTCTTCGGGACAAGGCGTCTACGCCTCTGATTTCTGCCTTGGGAGTGCAGGCTAGATGCTGCTCAACCTGTCTCGCAGGCTCTGTGCGTTGTGATCATGTTCTTGGGATTCCACCGCCCAACCCGGTTCGTGCTCAGCCTCCATGTGGTTGGCGTTGGGCTCACAAGCTTCAGCTCGGTTGAGGACATCTCTCTCGAATCTTTCTCATGCGCACCTTGGCGTTCTCAACATCTTGTCTGCTCGATCGCGACAACGGTTAAATCGGATTGGGCTGCGCGCGGCGATGAAAGACGGATCGTAGATAGTCTGGAAGAGAAGCTACCAGAGACAGCACAATCAGAGGCTCAATCAACCTGCTTCCCGCCTCTTCCATGTCTTGAACACCAACTTTATCTCCTTTGTCTTCCCCTATAAACAACAAACAGACAACGGGAACCCCGTCTCCACCATCATCCCGCACTCCTTTCAGCTCAACAACCAAATGAAACGCATCACCAGCTTGAGATAACCGTTTCTGTCTTCATTCTGGACATCATCAGGTTCGTGGCCATGGTCGAAGGACAGGAGGGAGCGCGTCCGTCAAATGAAGTTTCGTCACAATATGTCTTGAGGCGAGCAACATCACGGCATGTAATGGGGTTGAATATGGCTGATATGTATTGGACGTGTCAGTCGCTCGTCTTCAAGGTCAGGGTTCATCAAAATCCTCGCGTCTGCGGGGACTTCCAACACCTCAGCCTCCCATAGTCACCTTAATGTTACAAATTTAACCATTTTTGTTCCATCTTATTTATCGACATTTGCGCTCCTCAGGCCTGGGCAAACGCCGAGTTTTTAAACACCCGATAATTATGCAATCTATATATAAGGCACAACCCGACCCAGATCCTGACCTGATCCCGACTGCCCAGGAGTCCACGCGAATAGGAATCATATAGCAAAAGCAGCTAATAGTAGAAATTTGGGCGCTAATAAACTCATATAATCTGGTGAACTGGAGTTAGCGAGCTGCCTCTTCTATAGAGGACCAAGTCGATTAATTCTACAAGCATTAAGCCAACTACTTAGCGGCCCGCTCAGCGGCCGAGCCCGCTCAATGGCCCTTCTTCTCCGGCCCGGCCCCACTCTTCCCGGCTGCAACTCCGATTGCTCCGGCTTCAACCATAACATCCCCTCTCTTCAATCAAAGCTACAATTCGCCCCAGGATAAGGCTTCGGCCGCTATATCTCACATACCTGGAGCTCTTCCAAAGGAGATCACTAACAGCCGCACATGTCTCGATGACCGGACGCTACTGGATTAGGCCAGAGGGGCGACAAACTTTGCCAACATTAACATCAGCAATACCCATAGCAACAACAGTTACCAGAGCCAAAAATACTTCGATAACAGTGGTGCAAGACATTCTGACGGATGGAACAACACAAAATATGCACAGCACTTTCACCTCTCAGACTACTAAGATTCCGTCATTGCCATCCACTTGCTCGTTCTCGTCGCGTTTAGCGTTTGATGCTGACTCGAAAGCGTTTCGTCCCAACAAGACAGCAATACAGCACATACTATAACATCCCCCAGCCGTTAGCTGGCCTGAATCCAATGCTAGCAACTGTCTCCCGCTCGATATCCAGGCATCATCATCATCATCATCATCATCGCAGCAGCAGCAACACCCATCCCGTCCGATATGGTACAGCTCGCCCAGCAGCCCAACTTTCAATTTCCTCTGCTCAGCGACATTATAACTTCCGCCGGGAGAGAACTCAGAACCGCACACCCGACCCTTCACTGGAGAATTCTCACTCTCAAAGACAACCTCACTGCCTATGCAGTGCAGTATCAACACAAGCTCGCATCTCAGCTCAACTAAGTCCTAAGCAACCACAACCGGCGGCTATAGTCATACCCTTTCACCTTCAGCATCCGCACCTGCTGTAGTCCTGGACCTACTCTTAAGCGCTCCGCCCAGATGTTAGAGCTCCAACCAGGCTCCGCTGTCAACGTAATCCACCGGAGTCAGTGTCTTGCCGACAGCCTGCAAAACGAGACGACAGCAGCAACTAAGCTCGTTGAGTTCCTGGACCTAGAGAAGCAGGGTCAAGTCCAATGACCAAAGCCCGACGCTTGCTGTCCGCCAAAAGACAGTCTCGTGGTCTTCACGAGAGGGCTGGGGCCGTCGTCGTTGCCGGTGTCGGCGAAACATGGCGCTTCCAATGGCGATGTAGGGGATGAAACCACGGTCACGGCGATAACCCGAAGTCTAGATACAAACAAGAGAGGGGGGACGGCGCACAGCAGGACAGTATCACTTCTGCGTGGCATCCAAGTTGGCAACGAGCAGCAGCGCAACGCTCTATCGGGAGATTGTGCGTCCGCACCTCGCCGCCCCCGCAGACGCTTCAGGAGATCAAGTCGGACACGAAGTGACGAGAACGTGGACTATGCCGCGGCTGAACTGGCGCTGTGCCAGCGTCAGAAAGTCGCTAGGGAGGCTAGTTGTACTGCTCGTGGGCCTCTAGTTGCTTTGCGTTAAGGTCGGGGATCATTGAGTTCTCTTATGTGTAGGAACGAGGTAAAAATATATTCACATATTCTATCACAAACGTCTCACGACGCCCTGATGATCTAACTGATTCCGAGAGCTATAAAAGGCTACAAAAATCGTTCCGACCCTGAATGCTCCACCAAATCCTCCTCATACATTCCATTTTATACACCGCTTTCACTACTTTCGGTTTACATCCCTCTCACAACACAGCAGAAGATGCGCCAGGGTTGTCCTAAGCTTATAGGAGTCATACAAAGCGCCAGCAAACTCGTCGTTTAGCAGATCACAATATCCAGCTAAATAACCTCATAACATAGGTTAGCATCCAAATCCATTATCTCTCTGAGGTCCAATTAGCGTATGGTTTCTATAAGCTTGGTCTTAATATAAAAGACCGCACTAAAGGGGATTAGACTCAATCATAATCTTTATAATAGATTAGCAGAAGTGGTGGCAGTAAACAGTGGTTTTAGACTAGCAGGAGAAGGAGGAGAGGTATTAGGGGAAATATAATAGATACTAAGTCTATAGAAGCTATCTCTTTAAACTAAGTCTATAACTATATTAATTCTATCTTTAGTGAAATATATTATCTATATAAATAGTTAAACCTTAGACTTATAAAAAATAGAGCTATAATAATAAAGCCTCTTAGCTCTATAAGTAATGAGAGAAGATTTATAGTAATATTAACTACTTAATTAATAACCTTAGTATACTTAATATGTTTATAATAAATATAGTACCTACCTTATTCTTTTTACTATATAGTAGGATACTCCTTAAGGTTTCTCTATACTTAAGAACCTATTAAGAATACCTCTCCTTTAATATATAGAGATATATATAATCTAACCTTTCTAGATAGTTATTATATAAACTTATATCTTACTAAATACTATATTAATATAGCTTCCTAAGTAATATAAGGTTACTTATAAATCTATAGTATAGCACTATATTATATAGTTATAGAGATATTATATTTTTACTATACTCTATTACCTTAATATTAACTATACTATATTTCTTAATAGAGACTTAGTATTAAGTTTATAGTTATAATGCAGCCCCCCGCAAAAAAGACTATAATAAATTCACTCAGTTTATAGATATAATTTGGGAAATACTATAGAGGCACTTCAATCTATGCTCTCTACTAGTTAAGGATAATAATATAGAAACCTAATATATTTCTATTAGTAAGCAAACCCTTATGTAAAGTTAGACATATACTCTAGCTAAATAGACTAGTGGAACAGTAATAGCATAGGTAATACTATACTATATATAATAAGGCTAATTATATTAGAGCTAAGTAGGCTACTAAGGCTCTTATAGTAACACCTTTTAGTAAGATAAAAAATACCTAAAAGGTAAACCTTTTAGTAAAGTAAACACTACTATATAAGATATTTAATAACTCCTTACCTAAAGGTTAACCTTTTAGTAAGGTGCTATATATATAAGAGATAACTCCTTAACCTTCTAAGAGGTTCTTATAGCTAGAAGTATAAAAAGCTCTATAAATAGAGCTTTATATCTATCTCTCTTCCTTATCCTTATTTTATAATCTATAATAAGTTCTCTAAGATATTAGCACTAAACCTAGTATATTAATATACTAGCTATATATAAAGTATGCTTATTAATATTAATAATATATAAAAGATTATATAAGAGTTTAGTATTAATATAATTAATAAAACACTCTGTTTTATTAAGCAGCCTGGATAATACTAAGAGCATATTATTAATATAGCTCTTAGGAGAGCTCTTATTAATACCTCTATAGGGAATAACTAGATATATAATAATATTATATATAAATAAGTAAATATAGTATTAAAAGTTAATTAGGTTATTATATACTCTATATATTAGCTCTTCTTTAAATAGGCTCTCTATAATACTAAGGTTAAGGCAGCTCTATAGGAGAGTATTAGTAAGTATAGCTCATACTAAACAGAGAGAGCATTACTAATAATAGTATAGCTAGCAGACAAAGTAGTAATAGAGATAGTATTAGCAGTATAGATAATAGGTGAGAGGATAAGTTAAAAGATATTATTATTAAACTATAAAGTTAAGAATTATAAGGCTATAGATAGGTATATATAAGTGTGGCTGTAGTTAGGATAGGTGGTTAGCAATTACAATTATATAACTAAAGGCTGTGTGTATTATCAAGAGGCGCAGCGCAGAGTTAGAAGGTCTGTTATAAAGCAGATAAAATCACTATATAATAGCTAGAGGCTAGAGACTTAGTATATTAAGTTTATAGTTATAATATAGCTCTCTATAAAAAGAACTATAATAAATTCACTTAGTTTATAGATATAATTCAGGAAACACTATAGAGGAACTTTAATCTATACTCTCTACTAGTTAAGGATAATAATATAGAAACTCTATATATTTCTATTAGTAAGCAAACTCTTATATAAAGTTAGATATATACTCTAGCTAAAAAGACTAGTAAAATAGTAATAATATAGATAATGCTATACTATATATAATAGAGCTAATTATATTAGAGCTAAGTAGGCTACTAAGGCTCTTATAGTAATATTTTTACTAAACCTTTTAGTAAGGTGCTATAAAAAACGCCTAAAAGGTAAATCTTTTAGTAAGGTGCTATATATATAAAAGATAACTCCTTAACCTCCTAAGAGGTTCTTATAGCTAGAAGTATAAAAAGCTCTGCTATAAATAGAGCTTTATATCTATCTCTCTTTCTTATTCTTATTCTATAATCTATAATAAATCCTCTAAGATATTAATATTAAACCTAGTATATTAATATACTAACTATATATAAAGCATACCTATTAATATTAATAATATGCAAAATATTATATAAGAGTTTAGTATTAATATAATTAATAAAACTCTCTATTTTATTAAGCAGTCTATATAATACTAAGAGTGTATTATTAATATAGCTCTTAAGAGAGCTCTTATTAATATCTCTATAGAGAACTTATAGATATACTAACTTATTCTAAATACGTAAGTAGACTTGGTAATAGAGGTTAGATAGATCCTTAGGCACTCTATAGAGTAGCTCTTCTTTAAATAGACTTTCTATAATACTAAGGTAGAGGTAGCTCTTTAGAGATTAGTAAGTATAGCTTATACTAACTGCTTTAATATAGAGAGAGTATTATTAATAATAGTATAGCTACTAGTAAATAAAGCAGTAATAGAGATAGTATTAGCAGTATAGGTAATAGGTAATAGGATAAGTTAATAGATATTATTATTAAACTGCAAAGTTAAGGATTATAAGGCTATTTAGTGAGATAGGTATATATAAGTATAGCTATAGTTAGGAGAGTTATAATTATATAACTCAAGGCTGTGTGTATTGTTAGGAGGTGTGGCGTGGAGTTAGAAGGTCTGTTACAAAGCAGGTAAAATTACTATATAGTAGCTAGAGGCTAGACTTAGTATATATCTACCTATAGAATGTGGCGTGGAGTTAGAAGGTCTATTGCAAAGTAGGTAAAATTACTATATAGTAGCTAGAGGCTAGACTTAGTATAAATCTACCTATAGAAAGTTACTAGAGGCTGCTTTAGTAAGTATAGTAAACTATATAGTATTATTAAATATATATACTATTACTCTAGAGTTTAGAATTATAGAGTTATAGAGTTAGTACTTATTTTATTATATATAAAATATAGACTTAAGGGTCTCTCTATAGTAGCTATATAGTTATTTATTATTTATATATAGTCTACTACTTAGTTTAAGCTTATAAATATACTTTATAAAGTTCTTATTATTATTAATATACTTCTTTATTAAGTAGTAGAGAGATTTACTTCTCTAGAGGTACTCTAGGTATAGCTCTTTAAATATTATCTAGTACTTAGTTAGTAAATATAGCTATAGTAGGCTAAATAGAGACCCCTTTTATCTATTATTTATATAGTTATAGATACTCTTTTATAGCCTTTAGGTATAGTTATTATAACTTATTCTCCTCTCTATAGATAGTAGATAGTAAGTCTATGCTTTTTAAGTATTTCTAAGTTATTCTTATATATAGTATTCTTATTATTTCTTAGTATAGTAGGGCTAAATACTCCTTAGCCTACTTTAGTATATGGATTAGCTATCTTAAATATATTAAGGATAAGTTAGATATCTTTTAGTATATCTCTTATTATAAAAAAGCTAGTATTATATAGCCTAGACCTCCTCTAGAGCTCTTAGTACTACTAGTACTGCTCTCTATATACCCTATATACTTCTAAGTACTATACCTACTATATAAGGCTCTATATATAGACTCTTATCTATAGCTACTCTCTTTCTACTATAATAGATAACTTCCTCCTACTTACTCTATATCTATATATATAATAGTTATAAGCCTAGCTTTACTAACTACCTAGGTTACCCCTAACTATTATCTATAGATATAGAAGAGTTAATCTTATATACTCTTTTTATATATATACTCTATTATACTATAAAGCCCTATATACTTATAATAACCTCTATCTTATTTATTATTACTTAGAAGCTTACTTATCTATATAATTAGCCTTACTAAAAGCTTACCCTTTACTACTATACTACTTAGTGCTATATATAGAAGTATATTAACCTATCTCTTAATATACTTAATATGCTATTACTAGAATAAATCTAACCTCCTATACTTAAAGATACTATAAAGCATTAATAAGCTACTTTATAAGCTTATTAAGAAGCTAAGTATTAGATATAGTATATATACTAAACTACCTACTATAATATATATATATTAACTAAGAAGTTACCTAAGCCTACTCTACTACTTCTAGTACTACTAGAGAATATCTATAAAAAGTATACTATATATTACTATAACTAGAAACTTACTACTATTAAGCAAGAAGAGGCTAATACTAGTTACTACTATATATCTAACTTTATTATTACCTCTATTAACCCTATTATACTTACTACTATATCGCTTAAGATTATATATAATAATAAGGCTAAGATATCTATTTAGGAACTTAAAAAACCCTCTACTACTATCTCTACCTAGCTACTAGTTCTATAGAGGCTACTATATAAAAGAAATACCTTTAGATACTTTATATATATACTATATAGCCTACTTACTAGTATAATAAGTAATATACTATATTATAGACTACTAAGATATATAATACTCTAGAGAGTATTAATACTATAAGAGATATACTATAAAACCCTATAATAAAAATATATAATAATATAGAGGCTATATAATAGAGGTTAATTACATAATATAGTGTATTATAGTATTATTAATACTATATATACTATTAGAAGAAGCCTCTAGAAAGCTATAGAAACTACTAGTATTTACTATCTAAGTTAAGGTTAAACCTAAAAGGGATTTAGGTTACTAAATTACTTAATAAATGATCTAAATAAGGAAATAGGTAGGATAGCTTATTAAGTAGCTTATATAGCTATAGAAGGCTCTAGAAACTAAGCCTTAAGTATAAATAACTTACCTCTCCCTCTCTAGAATACTCCCTTTTACTTAGAAAGTAGACACTTTAATATTAACTTATTTATACTTATTATTTCCCTTTTAAGCTATTAATTATATAACCTAAGAAATACTCTTAGTATTAAGCTATTCCTTAATACTACTATATACTACCTTTTAGACTAGGTAAACTATTGTCACACGTATAGGCGCAGGGCAAGTGGGAAGAAGTCGTCTATTACGGCAGAAAAGGAGTGGCTACAGATAAGGGTCTATATATAGGGCCTCGTGGAGTGGGCGCAGCGCTTAGAAGCGCGCGGAGGGCGGCGCCGGTAGCGCTGAGAGCTCCAGAGGAGGTCTGGGCTACGCAATAACTATATATAACTTATATTACTAGCTACTAAGCAGGCTAGAATACTTATTTAGCTACTTACTAAGTATAGAAGGATATTTATAGCTATCCTCTATAACTATAACTACTCTACTAGTAACTACCTAAAGAATTATAATATTTATACTTTATTTATAAACTACTTTAATAATACTAAACCCTCTTCTATATACTTTACTAAGAACTAGAGCCTTACTAATAGAGACCTCTAGCCTTAGTACCTACTAGAATACTTAAAGTAGAAATACCTTTATAGCTTCTACTATAACTAGCCCCTACTTAAGTACTACTAACTCCAAAAAGCACTTACTAGTGATAGAGATATCTATATTAACCTTAAGAATACTAGAGATATTAAAGAATATATATAAATAGATAAGTAGTATACCCTTACTAGCAATATCTAAGCTACTAGATAGTACTATAATTAGTAATAACTATCTATAAATATTAAGTACTCAAAAGCTACTTTAAACCTACTCTATTATACTTATTTTTCCTTTATTATTCTATATTATTCTATATTTTAGTACTATAGCACTAAAGACTATACCTATAGACTAGTATAATCCTCTATATTTTCTAGGCTTATATACTTAATAAGCCTCTTTAGTAATAACTAGAAATAACCCCTCTATATTATTAATATCTTGCTATATAGTATAAGTATTATATATACTTTATTATAAATAGCTTCTTTTTCTATTTAGAACTATCTTTATATAGCCTACTCTACTAGCCTGCTCTACTGTTTCTAGGGGGGTATATTATATAGCCTAAACCTTCTCTAGAGCTCTTAGGACTACTAGCACTACTCTCTACACGCTCTATATACTTCTAAGCACTGCGCCTACTATATAAGGCTCTATATATAGACTCTTATCTATAGCTACTCTCTTTCTACTATAATAAATAACTTTCTTCTGCTTGCTCTATATCTATATATATAATAGCTAGTATTTATATATAATTATATTATTATTTAGTATATATAAATCTAGCTATCTAAACTATTATTACTAAGAGCTATAGTAAAGTCTATAAACTACTAGTTAGGCTTCTTTATTTATAGAAAACTACTAGTCTATACTTTAATAATAACCTTCTCCTACTTTATAAGCTATTTCTCTATATTATACTTAGTAAGTAGCTTTTTATATAATAAGAGATCTAGAGTTATAGTATAGCTACTTCTAGCTATAGCTTTATACTTATAGATATTAATATTAATACTCTTATAGAATATATATATCTAGTAGTTAATACTCTTATCTATAGTATAGTATAGATATAGAAGATCTAGGTAGATATTATTTTAGATCTAGTCTTAAAATATATTTTATTGCTTTTTATATACTTTATAATACTTATCTCTAAATATATAGCCTACTTAGTAAGCTTAGTATAGTTTATAATTTACCTTTAATAGATCTATAATTATATTAATATATATAGTAGTTATATTATTACTTAATAGTATAACTACTATACTATTTACTATACTATCTATAGAGTAGTTAGAAATATTTAAAATAGTTAGCTCTATAACTTTATCTCTAAAATAGCTTTAGAGTATACTATCTATATTTAGAATAGTAGTATATAGATTATTACTATTCTATATCTTAAGACTAGATATCTTTATATATAGAAGGTTAATCTAGAGGATTTAGTTACTATATCTATATAGCTAAAAGGTAGTTATAGTAGTTATTATTTTATAATTAAGGTTTTAGAGTAGTATTTATAATAATATAGTATATATTAAACTATTAATAGTTAAATTAGGATAATTATATATATATTTATAATACTATAGTATATATATATAACTTCCATATATTAGCCCTTATTTAGGCATATCCCAGCCCCTTTTCCTATGCGCACCCTAGTTGTAGTTAGCGCGCCCGGGCCCGAAGCGGCCCGCGCGCAGAGCCAGGCTAACGTTACGCCCAACTCGCACCACACGTTCCAGACCCTACAATCTGACAAAACGCACGGGCCACGACGATCCGGAAAGTCCTTGTGGTCCGTGCATCAATCAAGCCTGGTGCCAATAGCTTCGTCCGCACGACGGCCAACCATCCACTTTACCTCTCAACTACCTTAAACTCCCCATTGCGAGTCGCCAAACGCCAACTGCTCTTCTACCTAGAGGCATAAGCACGTGTGAAATCGCCTGCGATCGTCTTCTTCAGCGCCCACACCTATGTTTCCGTCGTCACTCTAACTCCTTTCCCTCGCCATTGGACCCATTACTTGGCTGCAGGGCGAAGGTTACGCCGAGTGCAAACACAGTTGGCTTCCGCTTCTGCTTAACACAATGTCAAGGTAAGCCCTAGACTGAATACATTGTTTACAAAGGCTAACTACCATCCTAGCCTAACTCTAACCAATCCTTTCGATGCCCTCGGCCTCCCTTGTGAAAAACACAACGAGCAGGCTATTAGGAAGGCTTTCAGAAAAGCAGCTCCCTATTGCCATCCCGACGCGAGACCGAAGAAAAAGATTGAGCCCGATCGCTGGCCACAGCACTGGCAGCTCTGTGATGCTAGGGACTGGCTTGATCCAAAACACGAAAATCACGACGAAAGACTTCAAGATGCCTTGGAGAAATTCAAGGATTTCCCACAGACGTTCTTCCCTGGCGAAACTCCAACATTTCGATCTCCACATCCTCTCCCTTTTTTCCTACGGAACTGCAACGTTTGTCAAGCTATCATGCTTCGTGACGAGCTTGATTATCATCTGGGGCGCGAACACCAACTAGTCTTATGTTTGGAATGCCACGAGCTAATAGGGGTTCGCGATAACCCTATCGATGAACACTATGTCGGCGTCCATGACTTTCACACATGCGAGTTTTGTCACATGGCCATAAGTCCAGGAACGCATGAAGCTCACGAGGCCAGATTCCATATATGCCCGATTTGCAATACTCACCATTGCAGTATCATTGACCATATGGAACAAGGGCACCAGCTGGAGCGTTGCGAGGGTTGCGACAATCGCGATGACCCAGTGGCTCACATCACGACAATGCATGCCACGTCAAAATGTCATGGATGTGGCAAAATCGAATTCGACAATGTCATGCTGCAACATCTGGAAGAGGAACACAGTCTCCGGCCCTGCACCGGATGCGAAAGTCAGCATTTTTGGGATCACATTGCTTCGCATCACAGAATCGATAAGTGCGAACTTTGTGGGGTCGTTTACATGGAGCAAGGCCTATTGTACGACCACCTATCCACGAATCATGGGGTCCAGCTCTGCCCGTCGTGTCCCTCGGATATGTCCTTCGACATGAGACACATCGCCAGCCACCACCCTCTCAGAGAATGCAAAGTATGCAGGGTTTTGTTTCAGGCAGAACGGATTGTTACACATCAACGCTTCGCCCATGACTGGGTTATTTGCGACGTTTGTGGATCAGCAGAACCAGACGAGGACGCCCTGCGAAAACACCGGGAACACCATAGAACTTGCGACATGTGCCATCAAATGTTCACTCAAGAGCAGTATCGACTACATCTTCACGAAGCGCACGAGCTGCTCGCATGCCCTTTGTGTGATCAAAACCTTTCTCCAACAGAGATGCGGCGCCATTTTCGGAAAACCCATCGCGAAACTAATCCGTGCCCTATATGTCGATGCCCGCAGGCAGAGAATGACCTCAGCCATCACATGATGGAGGTACACCAATGGGTTAAATGCCGTTTTTGTTCCGAATCGTTCTCTGAACTTGGGCAGAGAAGCCTGCACGAGAAGGACATGCATCAAGCTCGACCTTGTTCCGACTGTGGCCAAGAAGTTGCCGAGTCTCAGTCACGCGAGCACCTCATCCGTGAGCACGGATATAAGGCCTGCCCATTCTGCTCTCATCTATCAACTGGGCTTTTAGGCCATATCCATGAGAAGCACCCCCTTAGTGGGAAGCCAACATATTCCGAGCCTAAGCCACACGGACAGATGCCGAAGACTCCGCCTTCACATGTCTCAACAAAGGCCTCGGAGTACGTCCAGCAATCAATACTGCACGAGGGTCGGGCAACGGCTTCTCGGGTCTCGCCGGCGTTAGAAGCGCAGCTACCGCAAACACACCAGGCGAGTAGCGATACACCCCAGACGCTTGCATTAGCGGCTTCTAAAGACGTTACGTCGACTACCGCAGAGAATGGCACAAGGCGGTCAAGCCGGCTCGAGAATAGACCGCAGAAGAGACATGCACCGTCTTCCATATCAGCAACTCCTCGCAAAAAAGTCAAAGCATTCAAAAGCAACCTGGACACTCTGATGGGGAAAGTCACAAGTCAAGAAACAACTCGTCTTTTTGTTCAGACAATAATGTCCGACCACAAGGCCCTCGATCTTCTATTTCTGAAAGATGTCAATCAGAAAGGACAGGGCGTACATGCATCAATATCCCGTATCAGTCTATTTGTGGACCGTTGTGCTAGCACAGCTGGGTTTGCAAAGATTTGTGAATATCGTGGACTTTCTGAGATAGCTCGTTTGCTAGACATCACTAAAGAGCACTCCGCACGGCAGAGAGTCGATTCTTCCGAATACACCAACATATTGAAGTTGAAGAACCACGAAGACAACGATCAAAATCGGAATATGCTTCGTCGCCAGGTCAAACTTGGCCGTCAACTGAGAAAAATATGCGGTCCTTATGACGGATTACTCTGCTTTCTGGCTATCACTGACGCGAACTTGTGGAACAGTCTGAAATTTACGGACAACGACTTGAACCGGTTCCACACGTCACTAGGAGGATTTGGGCACTTGTGGGCTGCTGGGAGCAAGTACTTAGAGTTGTTGGACAGTGGAGCGATTCCGTCTGACAAGGTTCGTGTAGTTATCAGTGATTTAGAGACAATCGCTTTATTATAAGGCTGGAGGCTGGAGGGGTAGGGGGGTAACACACTTTACATAATACCTAGAAAGCTACTATTGCCTTCCATGCTTCTGCGTTTATAAAAAGTGCTATTAACTTTAATAGCCTTATAGTATATAGTTTTTAATAACTTAAAGAGATAATATAAAAAGTATATTATAGTAAAGTGAGTCTAGTAGTAGTATACTAAAGACTAACTTTAACTTAGTAAAACTTTAGTAACTACTCTCTATTAAGATAGAAAGCGCTTTATATATTTAAGGTATTATTTTAAAAGCTATATATAACAGTATAGCTATAGGCCTTAACTAGAAAGAGCTAGAATACTATATAGATATCTATTACTATATTAAACTATTACTTAATATTCTAAGTCTATTATACTTAGAGTTTTTCCTAAGGTATTAAGTTTATAGTTATAATATAGCCCCTCTATAAAAAAGACTATAATAAATTTACCTAGTTTATAGATATAATTTAGGAAATACTATATAGACACTTTAACCTATACTCTCTACTAGTTAAGGATAATAATATAGAAACTCTATATATTCCTGTTAGTAAGTAAACCCTTATATAAAGTTAGATATATACTCTAGCTAAGTAAACTAGTAAAATAGTAATAGCATAGATAACGCTATACTATATATAATAGAGCTAATTATATTAAGGCTAAATAGGCTACTAAGGCTCTTATAGTAAAGTTAAAATAGTTATATTATTAACCTAATCTTAGTTTAAGTTACTTTCTTTATTTATATTTTATAATCAATTAGTATTATATAATATATTTATAAAACTATATATATTTATAAATAAATTCCTAAAAGCTAAGATATCTTACTTAACGACATATAAAGTATTATAGTTTTAGTATATAGTAGTAAAGTAAAAAGCTTATAGTTACTAAATACTTAGCTTAATATATATATTAAGCGCTCTTTAATATATAAACTTAATAAATATAGTTAGTTAGTAAAGTTTAAAATAAGATTTCTAATCTAAAGTAATTAATAAGTAAAGAATATATAAAATATATATATATAGTAGTATTTATAAATATAATTTTCTAAATATTAATAGCTATAGCTATTTATTTTTATATAGAGCTATTATAATATAATACTATTATTACGCTAATACTATAACCTATAAAGCGGCAGGATATATACTATAATAAATAGATATATATAAAGTTATAGAATCTATTATAGAGCATATATATAGTATTTAATACTACTACTTATATAGTTAGTTAGTCTTTTAAATATAATATATATCTAACTTAAGGCTTTATATATATATATATAAAAGGAGCCCTAAGCTCTATATATTTATGCTAACCTATATAAATTTAATATTAATTAGTAGTTAACTTTATATATTATATTATTTAAATCCTATAGATTAATAAGATATTACTTAAAAAGGTAAACTAACTACTACTATACTAAATCCTATAATTTAGTATATATAGAGAACTTACTTTATACTATATAGGTTATTAAAGTAAGAAGAGTAGGTATATCTATAAGCATATCTATCCTAAAGACCTTACTATATCTCTATATCTATTATATAAAATAACTTTATTAATATAACTTATTACTTATTAATACTAATTAAGTAATACATATAAGAGATAATAAGTATATAAAGAATCTATAAGTATTATAATGAGTTAATATAATAAAAGTCCTACTATAGAATTATCTATTTTAATAGGATTACTACATTGAAACTTAGATCTATTCTCTCAATATTTACTTTATTATTATTTAAAACTACTAGAAATCTATAATATTTATATTTATATATACTAGATTATTATAAAGCCTTTACTTAAAATACTTAGGTTATTTATTATAAAGTAAGCACTACTATTAACTTTATAATTATTAATAAGGGATTATTTTAACTAAATATTATAACTTATACTTAAATAAGGAACCTATTCAATAGTACTAGCAACTTTATACTAAAATAGTATATGATTTAGTATATAGTAAATAACCTATTAGTAGAGATAGTAAATAATGCTAAAACGCTATAATAACATATACTATAATTATTAATATTATTAAAAGTTACTTAAGGCTAGAATTATCTTAATAGAGAGGTATAAAGTAAGAGTATCTATCCCTTTAGACCTTAAATATTAAGTTTTATTTATATAGTTTATAGACTATAGTATAGCTTAAGAACTATTATCTATAATAAGTATAATAATAATATAGTAAGTAGCTATAACTATTACTAAATTACTTATAATACTCTTATTATTACTAAACCTGGTATTCTAAAGAAAAAGAAAAAGATAATATTAAGTAATAATAATACTACTTTATAGATCTATAAAGAATATTTTAAAGACTAGAGATATAACTCTTTACTTTAACTATACTAGAGTAAGTAACTAGAGAACTAACTATTTATTATTAAATAAGAGAGATTTATACTTAGGTAGAAGCTTTAACTAAAATTAAACTTACTAACTAAAACCCTTATTATAGCTTTTAAATAATTACTTTCTATCTATTATTATTATTATTAGTTTCCTAAAATACTAATATAGTAAAGAGAGGGGTTAAGTAAAGCATAAATATTAATTTAAAGATATATATATTAAAAGAGAGGTATCTAGAAGGTAGCTAGCATAAAGAGATAATATAGATAGTTAATAGAAGTAGGTTATATAATATAAAGGGTTATATAATTACCTATATAACTAGATTAGAGTTATTCTAGTACTAGGCTATAGATCTTAATAAAGGTTAAGATCTAATCTATTAAGTAATATAGGCTATTATTTCTATAATAATAATAATAATATAGCTTAATATAATATTTACTATAACCTACTTTATTAAGTTTAATAATAACTTAAGCTTTATATAGTATTATATTATTAATTAGGTTCTTTAATATTATTACTAAATATAATACCTCTACCTTAAGTATAATAATAAGTTTAGTAAGATAGATAATATACCTAAATTTACCTTAAATAGAAGCTTTATAGATAATATACTAAACTAGAAAAGCTCTTAAGTATTTATAATAAAGCTTTTTAGAAAGATAATTACTTAGAAAGTATATAAGTAGATAATAATTATAATATTAATAACTAAAGTAGAGCTATTTATACTATCCTAAGTAGTATATAACGCTCTCTTTATAAATCAGTTAATAACTTTATTATAAATCTAACTTCTAAGTAGTATTATACTTAAAGCTACTTTTACTATAAAGCTTATTTAGTTATAAATAAAGCTATAGTATATTAATATTTACAATTACTAACTATACTTAAAAATAAAAAAAACATATATATTAATTATATATATATTATTAATAGGGGTTATAGTAAATAAATATATAAGAATATTTATATTACTATAATTGTAAGTATTTTATAGTTAGCTATACATAAATAAGTAATATATCTAACTAAAAGAAAACTATATATAAAACCTAAGAGAAGAAAATAATATAAAGTATATAAAAGTAATAGAAATATATATATAGAATAAAATAGATTTTAATAAAGTTTAAGAATAGCTTTATAAAAACTAATAATCTCTAAGAAGGTATATTAAATTATAAAGTTTAGAATATATAGTATAAATTAGATATAATATTAATCTTGCTCTATAGATAAGCTTAAAGCAGCTTAAGTATACTAACTATAATTAGAATATATATAGAAAAAGAGGCTAGAACGCGCCTAAATAAGAGCTAACATATAGAAGTTATCTAAACACTATAATATTATAAATATATATATAATTACGCCTAATTTAATACTTACTATCTACTTAAATTGCTTAGATTGTTTATACTTGCTCTTTAGTACTCCCTACTAGATCTCTCGGCTCTAGCAGCTAGCCCTCTTCACTTCAAACTTTCACATTCCGTGCCCCTTTTAACTCGTTTTTATCTTTTATATAGATAAGGGCACTAATTAAGGCGGCAGTTATTAGTTGCTCCACGCTGTTGCAATATATCTACCTTCCCTCCTTCCGACGTTTGGGATGGCGTCCCGCTGGATCTGGGTTATTTCTTTATTACAGCCTCTCGCAACAACTTCGGGATATTCCCAACCCTTTCGTGGCCTTGGGAGCACCATCGCTATCCGTGTCCATCGCTCATGGGATCTCAAGAAGACATCAAACTGCCGAGACTCCACGACGCATTCTACTCACAGCCGGACGACTTGTGCTGACTTTTGCTCTTCGCGCACGAATCCAAGAGAGCTATCGCGGATTTACTGTGGCTGCGCAGATCATTTGACACAGCTAAGAAGGTCGTGGATCATGTTCTGGCCTTTCCCTATTGGGATGTTATGAATGCTGAGAGCACATACAATGCGGCAGAAGAGCCCCATCTCGCTTTCGTTGCTCAGCAGGAACGGGCCAAACGTCTGAAAGGAGATTAAATCGTCCTCAGTGAGCGCAGATTTGCTTGTAGGTATAGCCGGGCTTGTTCCGTCGGCAATGTACCTGAGGTAGTGCCCGGTAAAGCGGACAGGTGTGATGTAGAACTCATCTTTGTCGAGGGACAGCATGAGCCGGTGGTGGACTTTGTCGAGGGCATGGAGAGACCTTTTGCCGGCTTGTCAGACGCGACGCAACAACACACGTAGGTCATTTGTCGTGTGCAAAGACCCATCTACGGGTTGGCCCGACGAGGGCGGCTCGTAACACGGATGGAAAGAAAAAGACTCACTGGTTGATTGTGGAACGCGCAACGAACTCATCATAGATGACGGCGGCCATTTCGGCGGTTTCCTCCCTGCAGATCATGGCCTCCTTCGCGCCCCTGATGAAACGCTTTATTTCGAAGTGAGCAAACGGCCGAGGGGTACCGTCGTCGAGGACCAGGAAAGCCCCGTCCGGGCACGAACGGAACGAGGCCGGCGAGGACTCAGGGCGCCCGAAGACGAACCGTTCCTCGGAGTGTGCGACCTGGAGGAGATGCGACCATTCCAGAGAAAGTGCGTAGACGAAAAGGGTGTGAAAGAAAGCGGCGAAGAACAGCGACGTCTGGACTTCGTACCTGGTTGGCAGCTTGTTCGATGGCTGGGCCCAGGAAGCCGTTCGGCTTCTGGAGAGTGGGTCGTCGTTTGACGCCTCGTTGGACTAGGCATCTTCGGGGCTGGCGGTATCGGAGCAGGTTGCGAGTGAACTTGACGGCTTCACAGGCTCTTCGCCGGGAGTTGCAGCTGTAGGAGTCGTTGTGTCCGCAGTTGGCGGTGTGGTTTGGATTATTGCTCGGCTTCCGTAACGAGGAGGACGCCTGGAAGGCGTATCAAGAAGGAAATGTTCCATGAAGAGGTCAACAAGCTCCTCTTCGTCGTCGGCTTCGATCATCGATAGGGAAGGTGTCGAGAACGACAGTGCGTCGGTATCATCCAGTTTGATCTGCGGGGGTGTGTCAAACGCGAAGGGTGGTCGGTATTCGACATGACGACTATCACTCAGTTTCATCATCTTAAGGACGCGCCACATGCTTAGAAGAGTAACAAACAAGCCAAATCTCTCCGAGTCCTCCCGGGGATTGGCGCGCGCAGCAGCGGACTGCACGACCGGGGTAGCGGGGTCGCCCCCCGGGCTGATGGCGGCGAGGAAGGAGGCGAGATGATCGGGATTGCGGCGCAAGAGAATCTCGGCGTTTTCCATGGCTTCAACGGACAGAAGATCGGCCTCCTTTAGCCAGTTGTTGGCATCGGAGGCTGGCAGCGCGGTAGGCCAAACGGCACGGAGCTGGAGGAATGCATCGTGTGGGATCGTGGAGCCTGAGAATGGTTTCTTGGCGATTTCGTTGAGTGTGACTTGTGCAATGCCCCGTTCAAAGACCTCAGCTGTCCATTCGGAAAGATCGCAAGGGATTTTGCTAGTCATACTGTCTATCGACAAGATGTGGCCTGGTAGCTGCTGGACATCAGAGGAGCTGGTGATGTCATAAGCATTGGGCTTCATCACAATCTTTGGGCTTATCTTATCTTGCCTTATCTTATCCGATAAGGCCCCAGCCTAGGTACCTAATCAGTGGTCCAGTGCACCAGAGGCCCGTGCATCGCTCCAAGATCAACAGTTGCTTTGTTTACTTTTTGTCTCCTGCTGCCCGTTCACGCTGTCACGCCGCCCGTTCACGCTGCCCGTTCACGCTGCAAAACGGCCATCTTCTAACTTCACCACCCACAAAGACAAAATGGCGGTATTTGCCCCAAAACCGTTATTAAATTCACAGCCAAACCCACAGCCATCACGCATCAGTGAAGCCTTTCCTGGAGCTCGCAGCATCCTCAGCGCAATCGTTTTCCTCCTCCACCGCCCGCAATCAACCCTGACCAATGCTCTCCTCAAGAGCCGAAACATCTACACCTCAACCGGCACGCCTGGACAGCCCGAACCAACGAGACATCCCCTTCTCAGTCGACAATTCCCCACACACAGCTGCTACTCCGATCTTGAGCCGCTTTCTATCCCTGGCCCGTGGCCCGGCTCCATCCCCTCCTCTGGAACTGCGTGGGCCTCCCTCTTCCGCGACATCTCACGCCGCCTCTCGCTCTGGAAATCCCACCATGATGAGCCGGTTGCTTGGTTCCGCAAGACAGAGTGGGAAAATCCCTGGGAGAGGCTGATTGCCAGCGGTCAGCAGGATCCCAGAGACCACTACTCCTCAGCCTGGCACATGGTTGCAATGCTAGAGAACAAAGACTTGCTCGGGTGTATCGTTGCCAACAACTCCAGCAGCAAACTTGCTGATGATGTCTCCTTCTACAACTGCGAGCTGGTCTGCCTCCTGGCCCTCCTCTGCCGCCAGCTTGCGGACGACCCCGAGAACACATGCATTACCGTACGTGCTAAAAATCATATCAACACACTTTTCCTTCTGGAGTTGGGCTTGCTGATACTGACGCTGTCTTTGTTTCCTAGCCGATTGTCATCTCTTTCACTTCGGACAGCGTCCGAGTCCTCCAAGCACAATTCGAACTACCCCCCAACGAGCATGGCAGAGTCCACATCACCAAGCGCTTCGAATTACCCCTCGCGGATATAATCTACGATAGTGGCGGCGGCGAAGGTAGCAAGGAGGAGGTCTACAAGCGGTGGGTGGACGTTGTCTCGTGGTTGACGTTTGCACCGGGCTCGCTCCGGCTTCGCAAGCCCAAGGGCGCCCCAGTTGACTCTGGTGCGCAAGCGTTGGACGAGGTGTACAGTGAAAGGCTTTCTTCCGGCGAGCACAAGGGCCGCGCAAGCAATGACGACTCGGCGTCAACTTCTTCATTAAGCGAAGCGTCCTGGGATTAGGTTTCTGCGGTGGTCTCGGTGTCTATTTCACATGTGGGCTCCTCGCTGTGGGTGGTATGGTTTCTTTTTCGGCGTCTTGTAAGGTTTGGAGTTATTAATACCCTGCTGCAGCTCTCTCTTAGATGCCCTAAAGCTCTTACTAATTGTATTGTTTCCTCTGGAATTAAAGTATTTCAGTATCTCCCAGTGTTAAGGAAATATAGATATTAAGTATCTATATATATATATATATTATATTTAACTTAATTAAAAGTTTATATAACTCTATTATATCTTTTTTACTTAGATATAGTATATACTTTAGAAGACTAGAAGGTATTACTAAAGATTAAAGTAGTAAAGAAGTTATAGTATAGCTAAATAGCTACTCTATCTATTTATATATAAGTTAGCTACCTACTAGTTATAGCTGTAATTAGTTAAATAGCCTTTTTATAACTTTATAAATTATTTATAGATATAGTATAGAGTAAAGAAGTTAGTATAGTTAGATATATCTAAAGTTAAATTATTCTCTAATTTCTCTTAAACTTAAGAGAGGAGCTAGAGCTTATTTAGAGAGAATTTAATACCTCTTTTCTATAATAAACTATTTTAATTTATTTCTTAAGCCTTAATCTTACTTTAGTTAAGCTTTCATTTAACTTAATGTATAATATAATTCCTCTTTTTAACTAGTTTATATTTAAACTAGTTCTTTACTAATTATCTAGAGATTACTTATTAATAGAGTAGTTTAAAGTTATATATTATTATTATAAGAACGGCTATATAGATAGAAAGAGAAAAATAAAGGTTCCTAAAGTAGTATAAATTAGATTTTAGATAATAAATAGTATATAAGGGTAACCTTTTAGGTTTACTATATAATATTTAAATAGAGAGGAAAATATAGATATAAATTAATATATATTTTAATATCTATATATATATCTAAGGCCTCGAGAGGTAGGGGAAAAGATAGATATATATATATAGATAATTCTTCTTATAAGGCTTTATAGGTACTTATATATTAATTATAGCTTAGCAATAGGCCTAAATAAGCTATATAAGTATCTTAGTAAGTATATATTACTATATTTAGTAGTAAGGATCTATAGAACCTTACTATAGCAATAGTTTAATCTTAGTTTTATATATTATTATTTCTTTTAAAATATATTAATGCTTATAATTATATAAGGTCTATATTTATAATATGTATACTAGAATATACTATTTTAAGTAAGGATTCTAAATATATTATTTATATTATTATACCTCTTATATATATATAGAGTTATAGCACTCTAAAAGTATAGTAATAATAATATATAAGTTCTTTATAGTAACAGAAATAATATATTTCTTATATATCTCCTTAAGGTATATATATATATATATCTAGATAGATATATATAATACTCTATAGTTATAGAACTAATTACCTATATTACTTAATAAGTTAGATCCTAACCTTTATTAAGATCTATAGCCTAGTACTAGAATAACTATAATCTAGTTAGATAAGTAGTTATATAATCTATATTATATAACCTATCTCTATAAACTATCTATATTATTTCTTTATACTAACTACTTTCTAAATACCTCTCTTTTTAATATATATGTCTTAAACTAATATTATACTCTACTTACTCTCTCTTTATAATACTAGTACTTTAGGAAACTAATACTAATTAGTAATTAACTTTACTATTATACTATCTATAATTATAATAAATAACTTTACTATTATCTTATTTATAATTATAGATTAGTAAGGTTATATAAATAATTAAAGAGATATTTTCCTTATCTTAATAATCCTACTTCTTAGGTTTTAAATATTAGCTAATAGAGACTTTAGATTTAGTAGCTAAGTATATAGCCTCTATTTCTATTTTCGAAACCTCTATTTAATAATTATTTACTACTTAGATAATCCTAAGCTTTTCCCTGTTTAGATTATTATATTAATAGAGAGGCTAGCTTTAATTACTAAGTATTTAGCCTTTATAGTTAATCTATAATCTCTAAAGTTATTACTAATAGTATAGATAAAGCTTTAAATTCCTTATTATTATTAATAACTATAGACTATTTTATATAACTTTATCTTTACTATTATAATTAATAACTATAATTCTTTTTTATATAGTAAAATTATGTATCTTTTTCCTTATATCTATTCTTTTTTAGTACCTTCTACTTTTTATAGCTTTACTAAAACTCTATACCTTTTACTATATAATAACCCTTATTATTACTAACTTTACTATCTTTTAAAGCTTCTAGAAGCCTCTAAGGCCTCCTCTTCTTTTTACTTTTATCTTAAATTATCGGTTTTACTAATTTAACCTTCTATAAGTCTTTTTAGCAAATTTAGCATATTTTAATATATTTTAATATATTTAGTACCTATCTATACTACTTACTAACCTTACTACTCTCCCCCTTCTTCTTTCTCTTAACTTATTACTATAACTCTCTACTTTAACCTCTTAGTTATAATAATAATAATAATAACCTATTAATTAATAATAAGCCCTAACTACCTACTATAAAAGAGTAGTAGTAAGCTCTTAATAACTTACTAAAGTATTTTATAATAATCTTATTACCTAAGTTATAATTATAGTAAGATTATATTAATTATATAACTTTATAGCTTTATTCTACTTATTCTAAGATATTTAGGATATTATAGCTTTATCTTTAGTAATAACTACCTAATTTAGTTTATTTATAGCTACCTAAGTTAAACTCTCTAATTCTAAGCTACTAACTATATCTATTTTCTATTTTTACTTCTTTTTCTCTCTATTTTCTCTCTCTATTTTCCCTCTCTTATTTTAAACAACTCTATATCCTTATTATAACTCTCCTATCTTTATGCCTTAATAACTTTCTCTTTATATTTACCTCTTTTAAGATATTTTAGTCTCTCTATCTAAACCTTATATTAATTATATCTAAGTTATAGTAAGTAGTAAAAGAGCTTTTAGTTAGTAGTTACTTTATTAATAATTAAGGTCTAGTAAATCTATTTTAATTAGCTTTATAGCTAGTAATACCTATTTTTCTAGAGTAAAAAAGTATATATTAAGTTTTCTTTAAAAACTACTTAGATTAGTTAATAATATTATTTTAACTCTAAACTTTCCCTATTTTTCTTATACTTTTCTTATCTTAACTAGATAATCTAACAATCTCTTTATAAAAGTTAAGAATAAGTATAAATAAAAAGAAAATATAATCCCCTTATTAAGGTATTTTCTCTAAGAGTTAATAAGATTAAGAGCTATATTAATAAATTCCCCTTATCTTTAATAACTTTTTATTTCTCTAATAAACCCTTTCTAAGTTTATTCTCTCTTTAGAAAGCTTCTTTTAGGAAATAAGGTTTAACTCTAACTTAAAGGGCTGTAAGACCTTAGAAACTAAATCGTCTATATATACCTACCTTTTCCCCCGCCTTTCTAGGCCTTAGATATCCTATGCAGTTATTAATATATATACCTTTTAATATCTACATTTTTCGCTCTATCTAAATATTATATTATATTACAGTATTTATACTGCTTATTGTCTATTTTTCCTATATTTAATTATAGGTAATATCTTTATATCCTAACTACCTCTCTGCTTTACTTCTTATCTTATAAGAAGTTACCTATAAATCTTATAAGCTTTAATACTCTTTATTTATTAAAGAATATAATTAAGACCTTAAATCCTTTACTAAAAGCCTTAATAATAACTATTTCTTCTACTTACTAAAGCTTTATTAATAACTTTAAGCTTACTAAACCTTTCTAGAGATTTACTCTAGTTCTAAATTCTAATCTTTTCTAAAGTATTTAAAATACTTTTTAAGTCTACTTTAAGTATAATTAAAACCCTTCTTTATATACCTAAATACTACTACTTAAGAAAATACCTTCCTTATACTGACTTATAGATTTTATAAAGTTTTATAATAATAATAATCTTAAGTATAGTAGTAGTAAGATAGATATTTTAGAGTTTAAATTACTTATTTTTAAGAATTACTATATTAAAGCTAGTATATCTCCTTAATAATATATTAAGGCTTTCTCTCTAATATTAAAAAGAGATACTTAGTAATACTATTTCTAGTATATTATAAACTAGATTCCCTAATCTCTATATATAGAGATTATGAAGTAATTAAAAAATTACTTTAAAACTATAAGAGATATACTATAAAACCCTATACTAAAAATATATAATAATATAGAGGCTATATAATAGAGGTTGATTACGTAATACAGTGTATTACAGTACTATTAGTACTGTGTATACTGTTAGAAGAAGCCTCTAGAAAGCTGTGGAAACTGCTAGCTTTTACTGCCTAAGTTAAGGTTAAACCTAAAAGGGTTTTGGGTTACTGAATTACTTAATAAATAACCCAAATAAGGAAATAAGTGGGGCAGCTTAGTAAGCAGCTTATGCAGCCATAGAAGGCTCTAGAAACTAAGCCTTAAGTATAAATAACTCGCCTCTCCCTCTCTAGAATACTCCCTTTTACTTAGAAGGTAGACACTTTAATATTAACTTATTTATACTTATTATTTCCCTTTTGAGCTATCGATTACGTTATCAACGATTACGTAACCTAAGAGGTTATGAGCCCAGCTTATATAAGCTGAAAAACGCTGAATAACGCTGAATAAGGCTGAAAAACCCGAAAAGCCCAAAACGACGAAATCGAGATTTAAACCTCAAGCCCTTCTATACAAGGCCAATACCTATACCGCTACACTATATAACCTCCTACTTATTCACACTATCAATAACAATAACTATGTCTATAATAGATGCTAAATTCACTATCTCTAAGCTTAAAGGAGCCTCTAACTATACTACTTAGGCTTTAAGAGTTAAGGCTCTTTTAGCTAGCAAAGATATTAATATTAACTTAGAGGCACCTATAAGCGAGACTAATAAGGACCCAAATAATAAGGCACTAGCTTATATATAGCTATTATGTACTGATAGGCCCCTATAGGTTATAAAAGACGCTATAATAGCGCCTAAAGCCTGGAAAAAGCTTACTAATTTATATAAGTCTAAGGGTTTTATAAATAAATTCCTAACTTATAGGGAATTTTTTAATACTACTTTAGAAGACTTTAGTAGTATAGAAGAATACCTTACTAAAGTTAAGGAATTAACTGATAATCTAGCTTATTATAAGCTAGCTTTACCTAAATAGGTTATTATAACCTGGATTTTAAATAGCTTAGATAAAAGCTATAAGGGTTTTATAACTAATATAACCCAAAGCCTTAGAGCTAACCTAGAAGCCTATACTCTTAACTCTTTATTTGCTAATTTACTAGACAAATATAAGAGAAAAGGAGGTAAAACTACTATAAATTATACTAAAAAGGAGCCTAAACGGGTTAATAAAAAGCCCTGGAGAAAATCTAGGGGTTTATTCTGCAGAAACTGCAGAAAAAGAGGCTATACTGAAGAAAATTGTGCCTTTTTACACCCTGAAAAGGCTCCTGACTAGTAGAAGCCTTCAAATAATAAAAAAGCTGAAAAACTAGCTTAACAGAGCAATAATTCAGCTAAAACAGTTAATATAACTATTAATAACCAGCCTAAAAACGCTATAAATATAGCTGATAACTCAGCTATAAATCCCTCTATTATAGAGGATTTCAACCTTATAGATATAAACTATGAAGGGGGAAATACTCCTCTAGCTATAAATAACTTCTATAAGGATAATTATAAATTTAAAAACATATATATAACCCATAATAATAACCCTTATAACAATAATAATACTAACCTATTACTAGGTGGCTTAATATAGCAGGAATTTAATAACCTAAAGAACTATAATAAGACTATAACTAGTTCTTTAAATAAAATCTCTTTCTGCTTAGATATAGCTGCTACTATTTATACTATTAGTGATATAAAATATCTATATAATATTAAAAATATAAATAAAAGGGTTAAATAGGGAGAAGTAGGATATTTAACTGCTACTAAAGAAAGATCTATAAAACTATCCTTTAATAATTAATATTTTATAATACTAAATAATATATACTATATACCAGAGCTAGGTATTAATTTACTTAGCTAAAATAAGCTTAATAACCTAGGAGTAGCTTCTATCTTTTAGAAGCAGCCTATTCTATATTATATAAAACAAGATAAAATACTAGCTATAGGGCAGAAGAAGAATAACTTATACTTCTTTAATATACCCTCTGCTAATATAAATAACAATAATAATAACAATACTATAAATATAACTAAAGATAACCTATATAATAAGGCTATACTCTATAAGCTCTACTATAATAATATACTATAGCATAAAACACTAGGCTATGCTAACTATAAAACAATATAATAGCTAACTAAAGCTGCTATAACTAATACCAATATACTATATCTTAATAAAAGAATATCTTATGAAGCTTGCTTTAAAGGCAAGTTAACTAATAAGGTAAAATATAATAACTATTTAAATAAACAATATAGCTACTTAGATAAAGTAGCTGGAGACCTATATGGACCTATAAGACCACCTACTTATAATAACTATAAGTGGTTTTTAATACTTATAGATAAATATACTAGGTATACATAGGGATATCTCCTAAAAATAAAAGATTCTGAAGAGGTATCTGCTGCCTTTGAGGAATTTATAAATATATTAAATAATAATAATAATAATAAACGGGTTAAGGAATTTAATACTAATAGTGGCTTAGAATTTAATAATAAACAAATAAAAGCTATATATATCTATCAGGGTATTATTCATAATATAAAGCCTCCTTATACCTATAAGCCTAATAGCATAGTTAAATAAATAATTTATACTATAATAAATAAAGTACAAACTATACTATATAATTCAGGCTTACTACTATACTTATAGGGTAAAGCCTTTTTAGCTGCCTTATATTTATATAACAGAACCCCACATAGCTCTATAAGCTATAAAACGCCTTATAAGTTAAAGAATAGCTATAAGCTAGATATATCTAATATAAGAATATAGGGTAGTATATGCTATTATAAAAATAAAGACCCTAATCTAAAGAAACTAGATATAAGGGCAAAAAAGGGAGCTATAATAAACTATAGCAAAAATGCCTATAGAATATGGGATCTAACATCTAAAAGGGCTTTATGGTCTAGAGATATAGAAATCCTTAAAAATACCTTTATATCCTCTAATAATAAAGAGCTACTAATAACTATAAATCGTCCACTAATAATCAATAATAATAATAATAATAATAATAATAGCAGAAATAATTAAGCTGAAAATAGCTCTATTCAGTTTAATATTAACCCATAAGAGGATATATTAAATAATAATAATAATAATAATAAGAATAATAATAATAATAATAATAAGAATAATAATAATAATAATACTAGCTCTAATATTGAGATACAAATCCCCCAATCTCATATTAATAAAGAAGCCTATACTTGGGTTAATAACAGCACGCTACTTCTATTAATAGAAGACTGCCCAAGGCTTAATATATTATCTGCTATTAATAAAACTAATAAAAAGGCTTCTTATATACTCTCTACTACTAGTTTAGTAGAGCCTGCTACCTATAAGCAAGCTATAAATAATATAAATAAAGATAAGTGGGTTAAAGAAATACTTGCTGAAATAAAAGAGCTAGAAAATATTAATATGTGGGAAATAATCCCTAAACCACCAAAAAATAATAATAATAATATAAATATATTAGGTGGTAGATAGGTATATACTTTAAAAACTAATATAAAAGGGGAAATTCTACGCTATAAGGCTAGGTGGGTAGTACAAGGTTTTAATTAACATATAGGTATTAATTACCTTAAAACCTTTAGTACTACCTATAGGCCTGAAAGCTATAGATTTCTATTATAAAACAGTATATATAATAACTGGAATATATAGCAGTATAACATCTCTAATACCTTTATCTATATAGAGGTAGATAAAGAGATATATATATAACTGCCTACCAGTTTTATTTATAACAAAAATACTAATAAGCTAGAATTTAATATAAATTTCCTTATAAAGCCCTATAACAATAACTATATACTAAAGCTTAAAAAGGCCTTATATAGCTTAAAGCAAAGCCCACAACTATGGTATAAACACCTACAGTCTATCTTAATAAATATAGGCTTTAAGGTTTCA
>JAVHLV010000264.1:0-93019 GCA_036785495.1 Colletotrichum neosansevieriae | reverse complement strand
GGGGGGGGGGGGGGGGGGGGTGGAAGAAAAACACCAGAGTACAAGACGTCTTGCACTTGCCCAGAGTGGAAACGTAACATCTGTCAAGGAAGAAACGGACTTCAATACCCGAATCACGATATTTTTCAACACACTCCCGTCTTAAAGAGCGACCCAGACCTACCCAGAAATGGACGAACAAAGTCTGGGACCTGCTGTCAATAGTCCCAAGAGGTCATGCACAATCTTTACGGCGGGAAATGGTTGGTTGGGATCCAGGAAAGTATTCCCCCATGTTTTGAATCTTCAAATGGCGCCACCCACTGATATCTCTAAAGCCTGCCTTTCAACTGAGACATAGCCTCTGAAGTGAGAATCCTTTGACTATTGCTCAGCCATATAATGTATACTTGGCATACCCTTGGCGCATGATCTCAGGATCACTTCGTCAGCCAATCTTTCACAACAGGCCAAGATGAGTGCCAACGTGTTAGTGATCCTGCTGCGGTTGAGACATACTCACAAAGTCTGATGACGTGTTGGCTGCTGATTCATCCTCGGTGGGAAAGAATTGGGGAGAAAGAGCCGGTCGGCGATTCCACTGACGGACATATTCACACTACGTATGCTTTTCCATTATTGGGGATGCTCTCGTGCTTGAGACTTGCAGCACATTGAAGCCGGCGCTTCGGGATATGGTTTGGCTATCCGGCCAGATTTTTCATGGATGTAATCTTATCTCACTTTATAAACGGCGACGGACTCTTAGTGTGGACGATTTGTCTTGATTACAGATACTGTAATGGCTATAATAGACATGAAATGCGGCGATGTGCCTTGTGTTTTCAGAGCCAGTCGTGTGTCTTCACACATAACCCTCTACGGGCATCCTTCGTTGACCTTCCAAAACAGGCCAGCCCGTTGCAAATATCCTCGATTGACCCCCTTGTGACCCCGCCCACCTTCTTGTCTTCCGTGATGTCTCGATGGTGTCTTGTGTTGATACCTCCTTCGCTGATGCCTGTGTGAAAATGCAGTCCCAGTTCAATCATGGTATCTTGCTATGCTTTCCCTAAACCCGAACGCCCCTTTTGATAATCCTTTGTAACGCCTTAAAATGATGCAGTGGTTTATCGTGCATTCCTCCTCATGGTGACTAGGACTTTAGCTTCTGGTCATAGCCGGAGGCGGAGTCGCGACGGCCGGCGGTGGTGTCGATGATGCGGAGCTCGTAGCCGTGCCGTAGTCCGGAGGCAGGGAGCCCCGGCCAGCTCCCGCCGGGCTGTCGATGGGAGGCGGCGGAGGGACGGCGCCCGTCGCTGTCTGTTCGACGTGGGCCATCTCGAAGCTGCCCTCGCGGGTGACAGCTTGACCGGGCTTCGCTTTCGGCTCGTAAGCAGGCGGGGCCTCGCCGAACTCGTTCAGGCCCTCGTCACTGCGAGTGGTCCAGGCCCAGCGACCGTTTCGCGACGAGCGTTGGCCGCCAGGTCTTTGACCGTTGGCTTCGAGGTCACGACGGGGCCACGGGCGTTGCAGGCCGAGCCTACGGAGACGCCGGCGACGCTGGAACTGGACGAGGGTCGCGAGGAAACCAATGGCGAAGAAGACGATGAGGGGCGTGAGAATCCACGTGTACGGCGTGGATGACAGGCTGAGGCCATCGCCGCTGCTGCCGAGAGAGCCGCTGTCGGTGGACGACATGATTGGTTGTTCGGTGTCGTGGACGACGGAGAATAAATGAAGTAGGAAGAAGCGGGAGAGGAGAGATGAAGTGGGTGATCCGCGTTGTCGGGTTCAAGTAGGTGGAGGGCAGAGTGACTGGATAGCAGGGATGTTTGCTTGATAAAAAGCAACCTGGTTGATTTTTGTTTGGTGGTGTATTGGGTTGGTGAATGATCGATGCTATTCTTGGCGTGAAAGAAAAAGATCCCTGGCTGCTGTGTCGAGTTGGATCGTAATACAAAGGCGCTGAGGGCGAAACAGGGAACAGACAGTGGAAGCGATGGTGATGCAGAGGGCAGGAACGTTTGTCTTTCACGTCATCATAGCGTGGCTCAGGTTCTCGTTTTCGCTAGTGTCGTCTCGGTTCCAAGAGCTCTGGTAGGTAGCCCGTAGTGGATCGGAGAGAACGGAAGCCGAAGGAGAGATACGGAGCGGACGGGAGTTTATGGTGTTGGAGAATATTCGGGGATGACGGGCGGCCCGTGGTTGGTGGTTGGCTGAGCAAGGGAAAGCTTGCTAGCTATGATGATTCCAATGGAGTCGGTCTCGCGTGCAGTGGGTAATTCGGACCCAATATTTCCTTGATTGAAGGTCGACGGGGCGCTGCTGATCTCGGGGTCGACTGAGCTGGTGTTTGACGTACCAGGGAGAAGGAGCGGTAGAGACAAGACCCAGGAAAAGGAAGCTAGGTAGCGAGAGGGAGCAGAAGCAGAAAGAGAGAGGAAAGATGAAAGTTAGGGTGACGTGACCAATGGTGGCGGGTATTGGATATTTTGGCTGCAAATTCAAAATGCCAAACAACAGCGGAGGTCGAGGAGGTGCAGAGTGGATGTGAGAATGCCAGCGGCAGGGGTTGGAAGGAAGCAGCCGAGGAGCGGACCAGGTTGTTACGGAGACTGGACTGGACCTGACAGGACTAGCTACGAGAAGGGATCTGAGGAACTAGACCGGGTATTGAAGATGTTTTGGGGTTGATTCAATGAATCCGTATTTCAAAATGCCCAGGGTTGAGGAAAGGCCACTATCAATTAATAGCGGCCAGAAGTCACAAGCTAATGAATGAGACAGCGTGCGGCTGCAAATGGTGTCTGTGTCTGGCTGCAGACGGGCTGTGCGAGCGAATGCGGGTAGCTTCCGTTAAGCGTGAGCGTGAGCGATTGCGACGGGCTGTAAGCGATCAAGGATGAAGGAAAGAGAAGAAAAGAGCTGAATATAGAGAGAGAGAGAGATATATAGAGCCGAGGAACAGAGGAACAGAGAGATCAGGCGAACAGAAGCGCTCGGTAAACGGCTCGGAGGTAACAAGAGTTGGGAAGTATGACCTGGACTCTGGCGAGCGAACAAGTACGTACGCGTCTAGAACATGAGATGAGAGGAATTCAGGATGAAGCATTTGAAGAATGGGACGAAGGCGTGGGATGCTCTCCCGTCCCCGTCCCGGCGAAAGTCGGCTGGCTTACATGCCACGGCCCAAAGTTCCAAAAGCCGAAGCTCGTGCATGAGGTAGAGGTCCCGATGAGGACTGCGATGATTTAGCCAGTGAATCAGAGACTCATCCACCGAGACCAAGATACGAATAATTGAGGTGTCACGGTGTCAAATGACCTCCCCGGTCCCTGCAAGGACGGGCTTGGCTTTTTTTGGGGTCGCACGTCATGGGTTGCGCTAGCCGTGTCGTGTTTAGCAACAGCGTCCGCTGAAGGGATGAACCGGTCCACTAAACAACGCAAATATCTTTGCCGGGAGATGCCAAATAGGTACCACCTTGATCAAGGTTTGCTCTGCCATGTTTGCTTACGCATCCTCCATACCCGTTTTTTATCCTCCTCCATCCTTTTATCCAAGATCCATCTCCCGGCTGGCCCGAATGGACGGATGGGAACAGAAATGCGTGATACTTGGTGCAAGGTAAGGTAGCATAGCGTTTCGTAGGGATACTGGGTCGCATGTGGTGTCCTTGTCCTGCATGGCGGCTCTGTGAAGTACCCACCCGCAGTCGCAGTGCTGCTGGATCCGTGCATCGTCGAATCCCGTCGGCCTTAGCATCACAGTTCATTAATCAATCGTCGGCTGCACATCGCGGCTGTTTGGGACCCTCGCTTCGTTTCATTGCTACCTGGTACCTCTTGCAGATTGCCAAACAGTCGAACAGAGGCAATAGGAAAACATTGCTACAGTAGCATAATCTTTTCGGATGCCCTCCGCACTTCCTACAATTGGGTTTCGCATTCGCTCGTCGCGACTTGAAGAACCCACTGACGATGCCTCGCCTACGCACAACGAGAAGCTTCATAAGCCTCCCTCGGTTCTCGTCATTTCTCTACGATCTGTCTGTACAGCGCATATCCGGACTCGAATGCGACAGACTTTTGTCAGACTGACACAGGTCCTCTTAAAACAATAATGAACTTTGTTCCACATCATGGTGAAACTGAAATGCTCCTGGGAGTATATCTTCTTCAGCTGCTCCAACGGTCAACAGCCAACGCGACACTGTCAGCCACTCACAGCTATCCTCATTAAACTGCTTCTCCAGTCGCATTCTCACGAGTCACCGGCGAAACACTGAAATTGAAATTGGCCAAAGGACGGCCGCAGGAGGTGCAGGCAATCAATCAATCAATCAATCAATCAATCAATGAGGCATTCGGATAAAAAGGGTGGATTTGGGAATGAGAGGGACAAGGACCGCGGAAGGTCCGTAGGTGTATCCCTGACGATCCAATGCTGGTGGTGGTGGGAGCCAAGGGGTTGCAGATTCGGCCTCTCACTGGCTGCTTGTTATCCCTGGCCTGGGATCTGGCAAATTGGCCCCTGCGCCAGGATCAAATGTGAAAACAGGTGGGAACCTACCTCACCACCTGCCAAGTTGGGAAGTTTACGTCGCACCTTAATATCGCCTGTCTCTGCCGGCCCCCTACCTGACTGACCTCAGCTTCCCTGCCTGAGGCTCCACTGCGGTTTTGAAGCTTCCAAATTCTTGTCGACGATCCAACTCCACCAACGACTAGGAACCATCCGCGGCACACGCTCATCTGTGCCTCACCACACCAGCACGCGACCAGCGCAGCAAACGATAGCGGCGGGAATGCCCTGATCCCACACCTGTATCAGTCCTCTACGCGACGCCGCACTTCGCCTGTGACTGTATGCCTCTCTTCCTCCCACCTCACATCCACCATGCCACGCGCCATCAGAGGTAAGCACCATATCGCCGACCGCAGCTCGCAGCCCGCCCTAGATATTTGCAACCCGCCCACTAACACCCAGGCCTTCCCCAGGAGTGCTCATCGAGTGCGATCCCTCCATCAAGTCCATCATCGTCAACATCGATTCAGCCAATCATGACTACATCATCGAAGATCTTGACGACCAGCACGTCGTCGTGAAGGAGAACATGGTAGCCGCGCTGAAAAGGCAACTCGATGAGGTTGGCTCCACCCCAGACGAGCATTTTCCCACTTGACGATGCATCTCCTGCATCCGTCTACTGCAAACAGTCACAATATGCTTGACACGTCGTGCTAACAAATTCACACAGAGACTGAGGGAGACTCAACAGCCGGATGAGAGTTCAGACTCTGATTGATCTACTGCCGACAGAACCGATCGATCTTATTTGAGATTCCCAGCGTTCCTTCCGAGAATCCCGCTTACTTCCTATATCTACATTCGTCTTTGCGCACCGGCCATGTGACCGTGGCTGTGTCAACCAACACCGCCTTGACGCGCTTTGCGACGACGCCAACTTGGAAGTGAGACGTTGCGGCGCTCTCTGACACATCAGAACGAGACGAACCTTCTCAGCGAGGTGACTCCGTCTATCAACAGCAAAACGGTGGCTAGGCAGCCTAGGTCGTAGGCCGTCAGTATCTATGTTGGCATGGAAAACCCAGCTGGATGCTGGCCGAGAACAGAAGACCACAAGAGGGCTTTCAGAGCTTCGCAAACGTAGGCTTCTGCTTCGTCAAACCAGACATCATGGCAGTCTTGAAGTCACTGGACTGCAACATGGCAGCATTCCAAACGGTGGTATATCGCAAACCTGGTGATCTCGTCAGTAACTACATATTTTTGAAGCTGACCTTCGCCGTATGCAAGGTCATTTATAGATAGAGAATTTCAGATAGTGCTTACTTTCTGCGACCGTGTGGTCCCTGGCGTGGTTCAACAACTCCTTGGTGCCTTGCACCGCCACAGGACTCTTGCTGGCAATGAAGCCTGCGAGCTTCAGCCCTGCATCAACAGCTGTCGCCTTGTTCTCGTGAATCTGGCTTACAAAGCCGACCGCAAGCGCCTCCTCGCCGTTGAAGTCTCGGGCCGTAAGGCAGACATCCTTGACCCACGAAGTGCTACCCACGATTTTCGGCAGGCGGCTCAGCGTGCCGAGGTCAGCTGCAAGACCAATGTCGACCTCCTTGACGGAAAAGCGCGTGTTCCGTGCGCATAGGCGAATGTCGGCACAGCATGAAATGTCGATTGCGATTCCGATGGAGATGCCGTGCAGGACGCATATCACAGCTAGCAGTAATCGTAAGTCATACGCATTCCCGATCGTCCGTTGCTGCGATTCCGCTCATGATAGATAATGAGAATCGGATGGGATATATTGAAAACCGCAAGGACGTGAGATGAATAAGGTCCACGGGACGGGGAATATTTCACGTACGCTTCTCGCACTTTTCCAGCGCGTCAATCGCGGCTTGGAACTCGCCAATGTGACGACGCATCATGGTCGCGTACCGCGACGGGTCTATGTCTCCGCCGATGCTGCTCCCCAGAGTACCCTCGCTCGCAGACTGGACGTCGAGGCCGGCTGAGAAGGCGCGGTCTCCGGCCCCGGAGAGGACTACGGCGCGGACGTCGGCGTCATGGCTGAGGCGGTTGAAGAGGGCGCCGAATTCGCGCCAGACGGGCTCGGAGAAGGCATTGAGCTTTTTTGGGCGGTTGATCTCGACGTGAACAACGAAGGGGCCCGGACTCGTGACGAGGAAGTTTGCGTAGTTGTAGTCTTTGAATGTGGCCATTTTGGGTAGGGGGACAGACAAGACGATGTTGCGAAGATGCAGCGCTGAGTCGTGAGATGGGGTTGTGGGCTGTTGAAGGCTTCGCGGCGGTTGGGAAGCTAGTCTGTCTGAGTTGAGGAGCGATAGACTGCGAATGCGGCTCGACGGTTGGTGAGTCTGGAAGTTTACTCGCTGTTATGAGATGACGGCTTTTTGCGAATGCGATGAAGTCGAGCTGACCGTTGTGACCGAGTTGCCGAGGCATGTCGCAGCTCGCCGGGGCCCCGCCTGATCTGGGGTACCTATTCTTGGTATGTGCACCCCTCCGGGGTGGGCTTAGGAGTTAGGTTTGCTTCTGAAAACTACACCTCACTGCAGCGAAATGGTCTCATTCATCTTCAGCGCCAGCGCATCGATGAGAGAGTGGAAATACCGACGATAAGCCTGGGTGTTTTTTAAAGCTGTTTCCATCTTTTGAATCTCATGCTCATTCGTATATTCAGAAGCTATTAAGATATTCCATCAACTCTTATGCGATCGGCATAAACTCAAGTGAGAATCGATGATCAGCGCAGGTCCTGTCCAGGTTATCGCTCGTTGTGTCAACATCAAATGCGGAGGTCAGAAGCCGCGGTGTATATCTTCACCAAAAAAAAACCCATAACTCAGTTTGGAGAGTGAAGTCAATGTCATCCTCCTCGATATCCAGGGCATAGCGGGGTGATTCACTTACTGGTAGTCTAGCAACTCAAGCTGGTCGCTGTTGATTTGTATGAAGACTAACATGCCATGTACAGTTCGACGGGATTTTGTTTACCTTTATAGTGTTTCCTATTTCCTTCGGCTAGTATCATGGTCTTTACGATGTACGGCATCAAAACCACTCTTGACTGACTCTTGTGTGTGAGTTCTCATCAAAATACTCGCGCCGTAGTCACCCGTTGCTGACATGCATTCATTGCCACGTCATATTTATTCGTCCCGTTTGGTCGAAAATTTGAGGGCTGGACATGCAGGCTGACTGTGCATATCCGACGCAATGATTCCTGTCAATTTTGCAGCTTTGCTAGGCAGGACTGACGAGGGTACTCATGCCTGAATGCTTTCGCGGTTCGAATTTGGACAAGAAGCACGTTGATTTTTGGTTATACCGGTAATGCGGTAATGGATCACCTGTGAAGAGCCCTGGGTAAAACGCCTGAGAGATATATGAAGGGTAGATGCTGTGCATCGGGTGGTGAGGCGAATGCCCCGCACATGGGAAGGACTGTTGGTCGACACAACGAAAATGTATGAAGGAGCGAAATTGTGCTCCAATATCACTAAATTTTTGTTTGAATTGGCTGCGGCTGAAGGGATGAGTAAATATCTCCTTCATGTTCAGCTTTCAGCGCTAGCTCGTCACTCAGGGGTAAATTCACTTTCTGCTACCCGAGTGCCCATCGATGAGTGAGTAATAGCGTGTGTACTGCAGGACTCAACTTTATTATGGGCAGAAATCACCCGTGATCTGATCGAGATTGTTCATTCTGGAATCGGAGTACCTGATTCTTGTCTGGTTACCCTCTTCGTCTTCCGCTGATTCCCGTCAATTCACTGATGCCAAAATAAGCAGACTCAATTCGGCGAGCGAATTCGGACTAATCCGCCTCAAGAGTGAAAGCAAGATGAGAAAGTTTACTTACTATACTGGGTCCAATCCCTCCTCCGACTTCCTGTGAGCTTCGGATGAGGACTGAGAGACTGTAACAAAATCTACGGGCATGTGCTCTCGATCTATATACTTCTGGATTGTCCCTTTCTCTACTAATACGCGTATAGCTTTCATCTTGAGGTGCTTCTTTTTTCTCTTCAGCGGGGGCGTGCCTACCGACTGAGTCACAGGCCGATACTCGCTGAAATTGGCGGGCGCCTGCTTCCACATCGGACCAGTTCTTCCCGGCCGGTCAAATAGGGACAGACAAGACTTCTCAGGCTGGAAAGGCAAGTCAAACGCCGACGAGGTATTTCAAGGTCTCGATCAGCCAGTGTATGAGGGCCTTCGGGGAGTTAGGCTGGCAAGAGCGACTGTTGCTAATTTGCTTCATAGCAAGCCTTTTACGTCAGGATCCATAAGTCCTGGAGTAAGGTAGGTAAGGTACTTGAGCATATCGTATGGATCTTGCCGCGTCAAAAAGATCAATGCACATGAGTTGCCGAGGCCAAAAGGGAGGGCAACGGCAAGCAAGTGTGAGGCAAGCGCAGGCGCAAGCGTAAGTCCACCGCCTCTTAGATGGAAAGGGCCGCCGACAACATAGCAATCGTGATGGAAAGAGCGAGTTGACGGTACAACAGCAGTCGGGTGCCAATCCTGCTTTCTTGCGTCGTGAAACTCCACGTCGCTCTTCTCGACAACATCGCTTCAACCTCCTCGACCCTTCAACCCGTCGATCCCTCAATGCCTTGGCCTTCTACCTCCACGACTCCCTACATTGCCTCACGAAGGTATCTTTATTCGGAATCTGTGTTCTATTATTGATGAATTCTATTCTTCAAATTTCATGCATGAAGCTCTGAGGCCTCGATCCTTGACGCCGCCAACCGAGGTTCAGCGTTTGACAGATCCCAACGCTTTGGTCTGCAAGGAATCGGTTCTTCGACGATACAGCTCTGCCGAAAGATTGAGCGCCAACTCCCGCAACTCAGAATCTTTTTTCACTAGCGAGACACCGACCCCCTTTTACAAGTTTTGCTGCAATTCTCAGGCCGAACTGGCGCTGAGCCTCCATCAGCCCGCCGAGAAAAGGCCGGCAATGTTTTCGACCCTGTTCCATCCCACTAAAGGCTTTGACACTGTACCTCAACAGTCTCCTGAAGCCAACGACGACTTTGATAACACTCCTTCACCGAGCCTTCGGCCATCGATGGCCGATATGTCCCTCAAGAAGCCAGATAATGATGTCGAATCCACCACTTCGGCCAAGAGTGGTATGTTTCGCCACGCGCTGCTGAAGACCACTTCGGGACACCCGATAGTCATCGACAGAGACTTGCCTGTGTCTCCTGTCTTGAGCCGACACGTCAACCCTAGTGAACCAATGGAGACGATGCCCAAGAAAAAGAAACGCAAGGAAAGTGGCCACCAGAACAGATCCACGGCATCCCTGCTCCCTCACTCGGCTGTATCGACACGGGGACCTTCTTCTGAGCAGCGTTACCCTGGCTCAACAGTCGAGTCTGATTCACCAGCTTCTCGAGACAGAGTTCACGTCGACCCTGTCTCCTACCCTGACGAGTCACATATAAAAGCACATCATCGCGGCCTTTTGAAGGGTGCGGATTTATGCGACACTGATGTGCCTGGTCAACCCATCCCTCAGCAAACCGAGGAAGATTCTTCGTCTTCATCCTCTGGTTCAGATTCGGAGAACGAGGTGATTTTTACGCGGGTCGGGCGAGCCATGACTGGCGATGACAATTGCCTGTCTACTGTTGAAATAACACTTTCAAAGCAAGCTGTCCACAGTCGTGGAACGAAGGTGCGGCCTGCCTTCAACACGCCCACTTTCCAGTATCCAAACATCACAGAAAATCAAGTCAACACAATCAGCGATCAATTTGCGTTGGGAGTTTCAAAAGTGCGACCATTCGATGCATCAAAAGAGCACAAGGTACCCAAGGGCGACGTCACTGGATCACCATCCTTTATGCCTCGTGAGTTAAACCAGGTTGTTGGACATCCATCCAACCCAGAGGTGCCACCTTACACCGATGAACCCAACCACATCGCTAGCCAGAATGAAGAGGAGGAATACTTCGCCATTGGTTCTGACAACTCTGATCACGATGCCCCTGCCAAAGATAAGTCTCCAGCGCGTTCCAGAGCAGGAACCATTGACTACAAACGTACCGCTCAATGGATCCGAGATCTTCTGAAGAACCCAGAGCACCCCACAAAGTTAACGGAATTGCCTTCCAGGTCAAAACGGTCATCCTATGTTCCTTTGCAAGAATCGCCGGAAATCAGTCCCGTCTCTCGCAAATCGACACGCAAATCAACTTTGCCGCCGCCAAGAGTCAGCTCTGGTCTTTTCCAAAGAACATTCGGAGAGCTCGAGCGTCTTCTGCACGAAGCTATTGCCTTGGCCTCGCAGGTAGCAGACGACGAAGAAAAAAAGACTCCAGATTCAGGACGCTCTCCACGTTATCTCTCGCACAACGCGGAGCCCCAGAGAAGACCTTTCAACCACTCGGACGATTTGTCTGAGATCGATTTACACGATGGCAACCGGCCGGACGATTTGCACTGCAAGCGTGCGGCTACCTTCCCCAGTGTTGACCGACATGCTCGGTGCAATGTGGATAATCTCTACAGAAACATTTCTCTCACTCCTCAGACAGCTGAACTTCAGGACGCTCTCGAAAGATCAGCTGTGCGGGTCAAGAAGCATGGCCGTCAGCACAAAAGCCGATCCCGTCAAGCAGCACCTGTACCGGAAAGAATCTCGAGCCGAAATAATATGAAGAGGAAAAAGAGCAAAGGTTCAAAACGAGTCACAAGATTGCGTGAGAGTTCGGATATGTGTAGCTTGGATGGATCTGACGATTCTTCTTTCGTTGACTTCTCAGCATCACAAGACAATCGCAACCGAGGCAGTGGTCCAGCTCGCCCCAGAGCTGCCAAGCATAGTCCCTACCTCTCACGCACCAACGAAGAAGCCAACTACCCAGAAAAAGACATTGCTGGACGCCCATTCCACAATCCCCGCGGTATCAGCCTTCGCGGCAAATCGCACGTCAGTTTGCGTGGTATTCAAGCCTTCAATCTTCCCAAATCGAAGCGTCGCCAGCCTGTTGCTCGAGACTGGTCTCCTATCCGAAAAAGGGCCGTTGCGGCTGTCGCCTGTATCAGCACCGCTCTTGTTGGCATGCTTCTGGGCATCTACGCCGGGATAGTCCCTTCGCTTCAGTACTATATTTGGGATACAAGTCATACAATCATAACCGGCAACGTTGGTTGCTTCTTGGGCCTGGCTCTCCCAACGTTCTTCTGCTGGCCGCTGCCACTCCTTCACGGCCGAAAACCCTACATCACCTCAGGCTTGGTGTTGTCCATGCCGCTACTGTTTCCGCAAGCCCTAGCTGTCAGCGCGCAGAGGTTTTACAATCTCACTGGTTAGAGAATGGTGTTGCTTGTTCCTCGTGGTCTCATGGGCGTCTGCCTTGGGTTTGCGAGCATGAACTTCCACTCTATTCTGACAGACCTATTCGGAGCTTCTCTCATGAGCAGCAATCCTCATCAGGAGGTTGTTGACGATTATGATGCCAGAAGACACGGAGGTGGCATGGGAGTATGGCTTGGTATTTGGACATGGTGCTACATTGCGTCTCTCGGCTTCGGCTTCTGGGTTGGTGCGTGGGTGATCAACGATCTCCCCCCAGCTTGGGGTTTCTACATCAGTGTCGCCCTCATTGCCGTTGTGCTCCTGCTCAACACTCTCTGTCCAGAAGTACGCCGCTCAGCATTCAGACGCTCTATTGTGGAGGTCAGAACGGGGACAGACATATCTCGGCGACTTGCGCGAGGTGAAGTCATGATGCATCGTGTCAAGGATGGGCCGAGATGGTGGGGCCAAGAGATGTACCATGGAGTCGCCCTCTGTTTGGAAATGCTGCGACAGCCCGGGTTCGCTGCAATGTCTATCTATTCTGGCTGGATCTACGCTCAGGTGGTCCTCATTATTGTTCTTCTGGGCTCGTTGTCATCAAGATTTTACCACATGCGCTCCCCTTACGTCGGGCTCATGGTGGCTGCGATGGCTTTCGGCGCTGTAGCTGCCATACCGTTCCAGAAAGCCAGCTTCTTCTCAAGAGCTAGACATACTCAAGTCAACACAAGCCGGATGACTTTCGACAAGCAAGTGACGTGGACATCACACCTGCTTCGACGAACTGTCTTCACCATTGGTCTTCCTTTAGCAGGCATCATTTACGCGGCAGTTTCAGGCGGGCCGCCTGTACATCCAAGTGGACCAGCTATTCTTGCTGCAGTCATTGGCTTCCTGTCGTGTCTTGCTATCTCGGAATGCAATGGATTAATCATGGAAACGTTCGACACTTCAGATTTGCAACCCGGCATGACTGGCCGGCCACGAGGCAACTCAGACAATTCGCAGAGAAGGAAGAACTACTCAGCTTTCCCACGTGTCACAGCTGGTTTTGCCATCTGCCATACGTTTGGTTTTATCTTCGCCGCAGGAGCAACCGCCTTGGGCGGCATGGCTCAACGAACCCTTGGACAAAGAGTATCGACGGGAGTGGTCGCTGGCATCTTGTTCATCTTGACCATCATACTTTTTCTCGTCCTCATCCGTTTCAAAGAAGTCACAATCATCCCGGAGAGCAAGACCGAAGAGATGGAGAAGTGGACCGCGGCTCGCAGAGAATCTCTCAAACGCAGGGAATCCGTACCAGCTGAGCAGATCGATGAAAAGGCACTGTTCGCGGAGGAAGAGCCCTGGCGCCCTTTCATTGTGGGCAACCCGACCAACAAGACTCGCAGAGTCAACGTTTTTGAACTCGGAGGGTTGTCACGTTTTACTGAAATCAGGAGGAGGAACAAGCTTATTGACGCCAATGCGCATGTCAACCGAGCAGCTCTAGACGCTGGATTGGATGCACTGGAAGACCAGCTCAGCGACGCCGTCAGCGATATTGTGAGTGAAGCCAAAGAAATCATCCGGAGGAGCAGTCAGCGCAGCCAACAAAGCCGGCGCTCGCGACGCCACCACCGGAGTTGGACAAGTGACAGCAGTGGTCACTCATCGATTGAGATGGATGTCATTGATGCGAGATTGAACCATGGTGGTCGTCATCTCCGTGTGCCCGAAGACGTGTACAACGAACGAGAGTGTCTCCGAGGTCAGGCTGTAGAAGAGGAGGACGAGAGTTTACTTGGCGTGACACACGACGCGGACCTTCGAGCAGATGGAGGCAGCAAGTTGAGACATGGAAAAGACGCCAGGAGAGATCGCGACAAAAGAGAGTAAGGAATAGCTGTAAAGGCTCAAGGGGGATATCATTCTGTTAAGCGGAGGGACTATGAGCTTTGAACAAAAATTCAGGTTGAAGGAAAGGATAGACGTATGGTCGATATAGTATACACGACTTGACAGGAAAATCAGAATGCCAAAGGTCCTTTTCGAAACCAACTCCGCGAATGCGCTGATCGTCTGTCTCCTTCTATGCAAGCCCGATCTCCTTTTGCTTCTTATTAACAGTTCTAGAGAGGGATAGGAAAGAAATAAGACTAGTTATACAGACTGCAAAGAGAATTGCCTGCTGAGTGTCGTAGAGAGTGGGTATAAATGGAAAAATCTTGTCTTCGTAACCAAACAAAATCAAGAAGATCAAGCCCGCCATTATGCTATGCGGACCCTCACTGGACATTCAAGAACAAATCATCACCCCGTCTCGTAGGCGTTAGCTTGGGTTGCCACGTCGGCGTGGCAGGCAACCCGCCGCCGCTCCAATCTCTGCCTTCAGGCACCGGAGGCGCGGCGGGGAAGAACTCGTCTGGCGAGAAGAGCATGTCGCCTCCGGCCCCGGGACGGTAGGGTCTCCAGTTGGGGCTGTGCCTGACGCCGCTGTTGGCGTTGTGCTGAAGCGGGGCCAGGGCAGCAGCCCGTTCGGTGCCCAGACGCTTGGAGAGGAGGGAGGAGGTCGCGGAGGCGGCCGTTGCGACGGAGGCTGCCTCGGACGTCGGGCGAAGGGGCGCCGTGAGGGTCTGGGTTGCGATGTGGTGTGGTGCTGAGGTGGAGGGAGGACGAGAGGGAAGGGGTTGTTTGGGCGGCGGGGACTGCTGGGGGAGTTGTTGGATGGACTGTCTTTGTTGGAAGGATTGACGTTGTTGGAATGATTGGCGTTGCGGTGGTTGTTGTTGCTGTTGCTGAGAGCGGCGGCGCTGGTTACGAGGTGGAGGCTGTGGTTGGGCTTGTTCTTGAGGGGGGACCGGCAGTGGACGCGGTGCGTCGCCCCAGAGAGCCTTGTAGACACTCGCAGATTGCGGTTCTGTGTTTGAAGGCATCTGTTGCACACGTGCTGTTTGAGCCTGTGGATGGGGATCGCCGCGCTCGAGACGTGGTCGTTGAGGCTGCAACGGAGGAGGGTAGAGTGGCTTCATCTGCGGTGGTCTTACGGATTGGTCCCGTTCTGCGTCCGACGGGGGGGATGGGGTGACGAGGCGGACGGTGGGTGAGCCAGTTGCGATTCTGCTCGGGTCGGAGGGACGAGGCCGGGCGATGGGCTTGCGGGGGACATCGTAGCTTGCCATGTGTGGTCCACGGGGCTGTTCCTGTTGTTGCTGCAACATGCCGAGCGTGGGACTTGGCTGGCCTGGTGGAAGAGCGGCGAATTGTCGCGTGGGAGGGGCCAGGAGGCGGAGGTTGTTATTTGGCTTCGAGGATGTGCGGCCCGGGATCACGGGGTAGGAGACGGGAGAACGACCTGTTGGGGAGGCGTTGGAGGCTTTGGAAGCCGGGGACTCGACGACGGGAGACAGGTTGCTCTGTTCCAGGATCGGTTCAGGCTCTGTGGACACGGATGAGGCGATTGTTGTTACCGAGGCTTGCGAGACGTGGGAGTCGTGGCTGTCGGAGCGTTCGGGAGCCTTGGTTGGGGGTGGATCGGTTGAAGTTGTTGGCACCGGAACGGAGGCTGCTGGTGATTGTTTGGATTTCGAGGAGCTGTGACGGCCGATGGAGTTGCTTCGCCGGCGGGGTGGCTCTGGATGGGAGAAAGACATGCTCGGCACGGGATGAGCGGCGCTATCTGGCAAGGGAACACCGGACTGGTAGGCAGTGTTGGGCCGAGTTGTGTTCTGAGAGTACACACTCGACGAGAAACTCTGGTGAGGCGCCGAGAGGTTCGCCGGGACGATCTCTGCCGCAGGGAGGAGCACTGGGGCAGGAGGCATGGGCATTCGAGGGGCCGAGGGGGCGACGGGGCTTCCGGCGCCGTCGCCGATTCCTGCCTTTGTTGCAGCGGCAGCGAGCATGGCGGACTCGGCATACGACGGCTTCGACTTCGCTCCACCGCCCGAGCTGGCACCGGACGCGTCGAGCTCGGCAAGTTGAGCCATGAAAGTAGCGCTCTTGGGGTCACCTAGCACCCAGTTGCCGTTCTTGTCTGCTACGTAGTAAGTGGCGGCGGATTGCGGAGTCTTGCCGGTCGCTGCCGAGGGCGGTCTCCAGATGTTGTTGGAGCGCTGGGACCGAGCTGAGGTGGCGGCGGCCGATGTGAGGGCTCCGTCTTCTTCAAACTCGGTCATCGTGCTCTCGCGGGGAAGATTATAGTGCGTGCGAGGCGGAGCTGTGAGCTTTGCCGTCCTCTCGTTCAGAATCTGGGAATTTGTCTGCTGAAGTTTGTCCTGCGCCTTGGGTTGCGGTGGGGAGGAATAGTCGAGATCTATCTTAGGAATCTTGATGGAAAGAACTGGCTTTGGAGACAACATTGACGGCTTGGCTGGGAGGAGGCGTGATGTGGGCCGGTTCTGTTGTTGATGAGGCTGTTTTGGGGTTCCCATGCTGTGCGGTCGAGAGATAGCGAGGCCAATGGCTCCTGGCCACCAGCTGGTACGCCCACTATTTCGAGTGCGAGCCACAGGAGCTGGCTGGGTTGGTGGGGGAGGGGACTGAGCATGGTGCATTGGCGGAGAGATGTGGAAGATATTGGCGGACCCCTCTGGAGGATGGAAATCCCATGAGTCCTTCTCACGCACCGGGAAGAAGCCCGTCTTCTCATCCGGATAGTCTTTACGGCGCTTGCGGCGAGCGAAGCAGATGGCGAGGATGGCGATACCCAGAGCGGCTGCAAGGCCAACGGCAAGACCTGCCACCTGAGCCGTGCCCAACCTCTCGGAAGACCCTGAGTTGGCTTCTTCAGCACCTGGGGCAGGTGTTGCTGATGCAGTTTGAGTTGCTGTGGTCGTTGGTGGCGGAGGCGGAGGCGGAGACGGAGACGTAGACGTAGAGGTTGGGCTGATGGTTGTACTGCTCGTTATCGAGACGGAGGTAGTGTTCGATCTCGTAATCGTGGAGAAGGTGGGAATCGGGGTCGTGTCCGTTGATGGGATCAACGTTGTTGACATGGACCTCGTCGAAGTCATGTGCCTCCTCGTCGACGTCGGGTAGATCGCCGGGGAAGTAGTTGGTGGAGGGACAATGATGATGCCGGCTCCAGATGATGGCAGAATTAACGTCGCAATGATGGCAGTATGCGTCGGGACCACAGCGTCTGGCTGATTCGAGCACATCAGGTATGCCGCGTCTATGACGGTTTCTACTTCGAGTTAGCCATCACATCCATCTCCAAGAAGCACAATCAACTTACGGGGTGCATCACTCTCGCGACACGATCCGATAGTTTTCTCTGCGATGAGACATTGGACGGCACCCTCTCCAATTGTAAGACTCGACGAGCCTGCGTTGGCACAAAGGCATTGCAGAGTCGGCGCGCTGCCGCATGTTGCGAGGGCATAGTTGGCGCTCAGGTGAGAGCGGAAGCATTGGCGGGCGCAAGAGGGAACGAATCTGGTGATCTCGCTGGAAAGATTGAAGGATATTTCGGCGTTGATGGTGAATAATAATGTAAATAATATTGTATAGAAAAGTAGAGGCTTGAGGGCCATGGTACGGGAGGACATCTGAGGACATGTCAGTACGTCAGACACGACGACCAGCAACCTTGACCTACCTCGATGAAGATCCCATCCTTCATACGGTCCAACGACGACAGACTAAGTCTTGGACGGGTCAGTATAGAAACGGACAAGAGAATTGTTTTGCCTGAGTAGTCTAACAGAGTTGATACCAACAGGTCTATGAGTTGAGATAGATGGACAGTGAGACAGACCTATGAGCGAAAGAACCTATTAAGTTATTATGAGACGGCCTGCATCTCTAGGTGTATAATGAGGCAAAGGAAGTAAATACGACGCTGTGGGTGTATGATCCGATAATTCCAAAAAATAAGCAGCGCAAAGCTTCAGCCCCAAAGACGAGAAAAGAAAGAGGCTATCCCCTGCACTGCAGTCGAAGTGTAAATGAGAAAGCTGAGAAAAAGCTAAAATCAAAAAGAAGGCCGTTGGGGGCTCAGCAGCGGGAGTGCAACTCTTGATACATGGATGGAGACATACGGAAAGACAGAAGGAGAAAGAGAACGAAATGTGGAATGCAAGGACGGTGTCAGAAAAGATGGATGCTGGTGCCGCCTCCGTCATCCGGATGCCCGTACATGCCTCTTCCCAGAGAGATCTGGCTCGGCGTGTTTGCGCTTTCCTTCTGCTGACTTCATTCGACCACATCACAACATCTCGTTGCTGCGGGAGTGAAAGACGCAGTTAGCGAGTCCAGTGCCCTGCCTCGCCATGCCGCCGACCTGCATCTTGCAGGGTCGGTTCCGGTTCCTGCAGTTGCGCCTCTGACGGCCCGGGCTAACTGGCGAGCCGCCTCAAAGTTTGACGGGAATGACGAAGTTTCTGACACTTCGGGGGCCATCCGTCTCCGTTTGGAGCGTCTGTCATTACCACTGGTTGGTTGGAGAGGAATAACGCTATTTTCGGGGTCCCCTCGTCGAAGCATCTTAGATCCAAATTCCACAGGCTGTGTGGCGGTCCAGGCCAGAGTGTAACCCATCCCGCATTCCATCATCCCAGGCACAGGTTGTTGAGTGGCCAATGAAGTTCAAGTTGCGGGTATATGCATGCACAATGAGTGGCTGAGGCCTGAGGGCGGTTCAAGGTTGTCCGGGTCCCCCCAAACTTAGCCGCCGTCGTTTTCTAAGCGCGGAGGTCGAACACGATGAGCGTGGCGAGCCGCCCAGAGGCCCAGCGGGAGGAGGTTGACCCATCACGTGATGCAGATCGCAAGGAACGAGCCAATGAGCGGTCAACTAGAACCGAGAATCATCGTGAGCGTCAGGCCTAGTCGCCGGCCAGTTGTTTCCTGACTCCTTTCGAATCTGCGACCACCTCCGCTGTTTCGAACTGTCTGACTCTGGGGTTCGACGGATTTGATTGACCCTCCTGGCTCTGCAGTTCTCGAACCGTAGCAACCTAATGCGTTGCTGGCGAGTGCTGGAGCGAGTGACTGAGGGACACCAGCAAGCTTGACACGCTTCTCCAACGCTGGCAAACGCTCGACGCATGTATGCTACGTCTTGTCTCGCAGAGTCACATATAGATTATAGGCCCCAATCTCCTCTCGGCGCTTTCCTGCTCCCAACGTCAGCTATCGCGCTGTTTTATCGTGGGGTTTCATCTTCGCTGAGAGCTGGCACCCCCAACGTAACCTTGTGCTACATTGCAAATGTTGCTTCTTGTTGTTGTGGTGGAACTTTTGTTGCAGGATTTCGGCAAAAGCTTCTTTACCTGGATTCTCAAAGTTGAGCCGAGCGAGAGTCGTCTAATGAGGCCTGAACTCCAATAGGACGAAAGACGCAAGACAGCTATGTTTTAGGGTTTTCCATTGTTTTCCGTTGATGGTATCTCAATATTTTCGTTTCCTCGTCCACAGGCTCAAAGAGGTCGTGGGCCAAGCAAATTCATGCCACTCTAAATGTGGCATTCTGTATGATGGCTTCATGTGGCATATCCGTCATGCCCAAATCATTTTCCCGCCATATCTTCTCTATCCTCATGCTCGTCCAAGTCGTCGATCTCCCGCATGTAAAGTTAGTACTACTTCTTGGCATCAGTGGCGCTCGGCGCGAAGGCAGCCTTGGCTCTGTTGGACTTGATGACTCTCTGAACCTCCTCTTCGGTCGCATCCCAGTCTTGAGAATCCAGTTGCACGAGATCGATCTCGTACAGGTCTGCGATGCCCTTCAGAGCGTAGAAACTCTTCTTGTCATATACGAAACTGATACTGACACCAATGCGTCCGAAACGTCCGGTACGACCGATACGATGCAAGTAGGTCTCGGGGTCCGGCTCGGAATCACCGCGTCCCTTCATGGGAATGTCGTAGTTGATAACCATCGAAACACTCGAGACATCGATACCACGAGCCAGGACATTCGTGGTAAGGAGAACCTTGGACTGGCCGGATCTGAATTCCTCCAATAGGCGGTCACGTTCAGGTCCGTCCTTGGCACCATGAAGAGCGGAAACGCGGTGGCCGTCTGCCTCCATTCTGCGCTTGATCTCGTCGGCGCTCTCGCGTGTCTAATTATATTGATCAACTGCGGCCCGAAAAAGGAGGGCACAAGGATACATACTCTGACAAAGATGACGGAGGAACCAATGGTCATAAGACCATAGAGCTTAACGAGGACCTCGTACTTTTCTTGCTCGGAAGGGCAGTCAATGTACATCTGAGAGATACCCTTGACGGTAAGCTCGGTGTGCTTCAGACGGATCTGATCAGCCTTGGGCGCAAACTTCTCTGCAAAGCCCATAACCTTGTCCGGGAAGGTAGCGGAGAACAATAGGATCTGAATATCGCGAGGGAGCATGCTATATCTTGTTAGCGCGTGTTTGCAAGGAAGCAGCTGAGAATCTTACCTCTTGACGCGAACACATTGCTCGCCGAGACCTTGCTGGTCAAGCATATTGTCGGCCTCATCAATGACGAGAAGTTTGAGCTGGGACACGTCCAGCTGGCGTCTGCGGATGATGTCCATGACTGTGCCGGGGGTTCCCACGATAACGTTGGCGCGTACGGCGGCGTTGCGCTCCAAAGCACCAGGAAGAGCGGCGGCAACCTTAAGACCCTCGCAGAACTGGCCGATGCTGCCGACGACTCCCTCGATCTGACGGGCAAGCTCACGGCTAGGTGCGAGAATCAACGCTTGAGGCTGCTCCATATTGGTATAGTCGACACGCGACAGTGTAGTGACGACGAAGGCAGCAGTCTTTCCGGTACCGGACTGAGACTGGGCGATCATGTTGCGGGGAGGGTTCGAGAGCATGAGGGGAAGGGCCTTCTCTTGGATCTTCGAAGGCTTCTGGTAGTTGAGGGCAAGGAGGCCCTTGAGGATCGAGTCGGGGCTGGAAAACCATACTGTCAGAATCGTCCAAACGAGTTGTTCAACTGCAGAACGTACAGATTCATATCATTGAATGTCGAGGCCGAGTACAGAGTGCTGTTTTGGTCAGACTGGAGGTCACCCAGCTTGACATCGACATCGTAAGTGTTCTCGACGAGACCAGAGCCGCCGAGAGCCTCGACAGTGCCATCGAGCTGGCCTTCCGCAATCTTGTCCGCAGTCTTGTCCCCGGCCGAAGCTGCGGGAGTAGCTTCAGCTGGAGGCTGAGCAGGAGTCTCTGCAGGAGCGTCAGCCGGAGCGTCGGCATCGGGCTTGGTGATGCGACTCGCGAGGTCGGCCATGTTGAGGAAGGTGTCTGCGGATTCGGAGGAGATCTGCGACAAGACCTATCGTTAGAGAGAGATCTTGAGAGGTGTCGCGAATCAGCGGCCTACTGGTCGTCGGAGGAAGTAGCGGTATGCTTGCACGTCTATGGCGACTGCAGAAAGAAGTCAGTTACAGCCAGCTGCACGGTTGTGGAAATGAGAACGACGAGAGCTCAGTGAAGGGATTAGGGCAAGATGAGATGTACTAACATGCGCGCAAAGCTCCCGCTGTCGTAGAAGTTGAGCAGAAAAACGGTCAGGGGATCGCAAGAAATTTTCGTTTGTTTTGCGATGGCTATTTGGAAGCTCTAAAGGAGTCAGGTAAGGTAAGGGCAAGTTGCCTGCGTCGTCGGTCTCTCTTGCTTGTTGTGCCTGGCCGAAAAGCAATCCAAAGACCAATGGCGGGGTTACCGCGGGGCAATTTTCGAGCCTAAAATCCAAGGCGGTCTGGTTGAGCTCCCAGTAAGTATATACTAGTACATTCAGGAACGGGCAGTGGCGTCTCCCTCCTTAGGTAAGGCACATTCGGTTCTTTTATTGGCTCCCCGACCGGGTGTACCAATCTGGCGTTGCTGAAGTAAGACACCTGTGCACTCCCTTCTGAGAGCTGAAAGTCACCTTACCCCGTCAGAAAGTTCCAGGTGACAGATGCCTTGCCGCAATCTCCGCGTAAAAAGTCGTGAAGTAGTTTCTGAGCTTCCAAGAGCTTTAGGACCATGGTGCTCCCTTGTTCAAGCGAATGTCCGTTTCATTGCGACCCGACGTCATTCATGCAATCAGTGGCATCCAATTATGCGCAATCGGACCTGAGGTGCAAACAACACCGGGGGATGGAGTTATTCAAGCTCCGGCGCATCTGGCATAACGACCCCTCAGCAAGGTTGGCTTTGGGGAAGCCAAGAACCCTGCCTCTCAGGCCTCAATGGCACCAATAGGTGGGTTCCAGTGGCTGACGACCGGTCCGGCACCCCACCACAGGCCTCTTCAGCAGCGCCCTTAGTGGACCGAGCAGCCGGAGAAACGCGCCAGTGAAGCAAAGGAAGGTTCCAGTTTGGCAAGGAGGGAGCTGACGACGTCTATCCGTACCTGAAGGTCTCCGAATACCCGTCCGATGTCAATGCCCCAGGATCCGACGCCCGATCTGATGTACCTTTGCGCTTGCTCCTACGCAATCAGGCACTTGACGTTTATAGTGTGGGCTGGCTGCGCAGCCTCGACTAGGTACCTACCTACCTACCTACTGCTGTGCTCTTTGTTGCTTGGTGATTATCACAGCCTCTGCGATCCTCCGTCTTCCATGGAAAGCAAGGCGCTCACATTACTCCCAGTATTCGTTGTACATACCCTTTCGTGCGCCCTGCGCCTAGTGCTAGCATTCATCGACTTGGCTCTGCCCTGTTTACATACAGTTTTAGCCGTTTCGGCGGAGAACGCCTTATACACGAGTACGATCTCACACCCCCACTACTCTCTCTCTCTCTCTCTCTCTTGCTCGGGCCGCCGTCTACCGTTGGTAGTTGTCCTCTTTCCGCCCAGTCTCGCTCCTTCGGAGGAATCCATCACGAGTCCTCTCTTACTTCCGCCAACCCCCTCTCCCGAGCGTATGACTCGAACTGATCTGTCCTGCTGGATTCTTCTATTTGCATGCGGTTCCAACGACACATTCCTCCGCAATGGCCGAAATAGACGTCGCGCCGACGTTCGGCGCTGAGCTGAAGGTCAGTATTCCGCGCTGCGCCTCTCGATTGCCCCTCAATCCGCTGACATGTCCTTCAGGATGGCTTTAAACCCGCCAACGTCTGGGTAGCTCACGGCATAGCTTGGCTCGACGAAATACAACAGTTCTACCGTGAAAGAAGTGCGATCGAGAAAGAGTACGCCGCCAAGCTCAATGGTCTGGCCAAGAAGTACTTTGAGAAAAAGAATAAGAAGTCAGCGTCTCTCAGCGTCGGCGACACGCCTGCAATGACTCCCGGCTCCCTCGAGAGCGCGTCATTAACGACTTGGTCCACCCAACTTACGACCCTCGAATCCCGAGCCACAGAACACGACCAATACGCAAACAACCTGCTGTCCCAAGTTGCCGAACCGCTCAAGTTTTTGGGAACACGCTTCGAAGAGCTGCGAAAACGGCATGCTGAATACGCAAGCAAGCTAGAGCACGAGAGAGACTCTCAGTATGCCGACCTACGGAAGATAAAGGCCAAATATGATGCTGCGTGTCAAGAGGTGGAAAGCAAGCGCAAGAAGGCAGACTCGGCCTTTGACAAGGCCAAAGCGCAAAGTGCGTATCAGCAGCAAATCTTGGATATGAACAACGTCAAGAACACATACTTGATCGCGATCAACGTCACAAACAAGCAGAAGGAGTGTTACTACCACGAGTACGTTCCAGAGGTAATGGATGGTCTGCAGGACCTCGCCGAGTTCCGTACCATTAAACTGAACGGCCTATGGACCGTAGCGTCGCAATTAGAAGCCGCTATGCTCATGAACAGCAAGGGAATGATGGACAGCCTAGGAACGGAGATCGCCCGAAACCAGCCGCATCTCGACTCCATGATGTACATCCGCCACAACCTGGGTTCGTTCCAGGAGCCTGTTGATAAGACTTTCGAGCCTAGTCCAGTTTGGCACGACGACGATCTCATGGTCGTGGACGAGTCAGCCAAGATCTATCTCCGCAACGTGCTGAGCAAATCCAAATCGCAACTGGGAGATCTGCGTAGAGAAGTAGACAAGAAGAGACGAGAGGTTGAAAGTGTTAAGCGCGTAAAGCAACGCATTAGGGAGGGCACCGAGAAGAAGGACGAGGTTCTGGTAGTCACGCAAATATTCGCTCTGCAGGAGGATCTACATGCCGTAGACAGGAGGCGAGTGACCGCCGAAGTCGAGACCTCGACCATCACATCGGCTGTCGGCGACGTTACGCTAGGCGCGAAGAACCATAACTTCAAGGCACAGACCTTCAAGATCCCAACAAACTGCGACCTCTGTGGAGAGAGGATATGGGGGTTGTCAGCCAAGGGATTCGACTGCAGAGACTGTGGGTACACTTGTCACAACAAGTGCGAGATGAAGGTACCTGCGGATTGCCCCGGCGAACAGTCAAAGGAGGAACGCAAGAAACTCAAGGCTGAGCGTCAGGAAGCCGCGAACGCGCTTCTGAAGCCGAATGCATCTTCGCCAACGAATGCATCCGATTCGCCGACCCTCACCCGCTCGAATACGATGAACTCTCTGAGCTCAGGATACGCCCAAAGCGCTCGTCGCTCAATAGCAGCAGGGGCAACGTCGCCGATAGATGAGACGCCCCCGCCGGAGCCAGCAACACCTCGGCCGCCAGCTCCGGCATCGACTATAAGTTCTGGCGGAGCTGCTCGAAAGAGAGTCATGGCTCCTCCGCCGGCCGCGTACATTAGTGAGCTTCCCGGAAGCGCGCCCATCAATGGGTCTTCTGAGCAACAAAAGGGCAAGATGCTCTACTCATTCGAAGCTAGCGGCGAAGGGGAAGTGACAGTGCCAGAAGGCCGTGATGTTTTCTTGCTCGAACCAGATGGTAAGTTTTACTCCGCATCGAACCAGGGGCTCCGACTAACAAACGTATCTAGACGGATCCGGTTGGACTAAGATTCGCGCAGGTTATAAAGAGGGCATCGTACCGTCAAGCTACGTCGACTGGGCGCCGCCGTCGCCGATGGTTGCGCAGAATACCGGGGCTTCCGCACGACCTGATTCGACGTACTCCAACTCGGGCTCCTCGGTAGGCACGGCGGCCAAGAAGAAGGGCCCGGCGGTAGCACCGAAACGCGGGGCGAAGAAGCTCAAGTACGTCGAAGCGTTGTACGAGTACGCGGCGCAGAGCGACCAGGAGCACAGCATGGTGGAGGGCGAGAGATTCGTGCTTATCAAGGACGATCCGGGCGATGGATGGGCAGAAGTCGAAAAGGGCGGCGTGACAAAGAGCGTGCCTGCGAGCTATGTCCAGGCGGTTTAGGAGACTCGTGCAAGGGAGCAGAAAGGACAACACAGAGGGACAACATTGTCCCCAGCCACAAGACTTCCCGCGACGGATGCAAGAGATTGGGCCGAGCGAAACACTCGTGGTATGCCTCAGCCGGGCAGGGGAAAGGAGAACCTCCGTCCACCCGCTGTAGATTTAGATGAAGAAGTGGTCACGAGCGTGCGGCTCGTGAGGCGGAACCAGAGCCAGAGGGAAAGGCGCAAGGCGAGGCTCGCCGCCTCCCGACGAGATCGCAGCAGCATTGGTTAAGTAGCATGCATTCATACGGGTACATATAGTAGATTCCGGAGAGGAAAGGGGCAGTGGTGGCTTTCCTGTTTTTGGCGAGTTTCGGAGTAGTAAATTTCAAGCATAAGAAGTCATTTCTACGCGGGGGCTTCAATCGTGCAGATCTGGCGTGTGAAATAAGATCCGACGATGCATGAAAGTGTGTTCGAGGCGTTCACGTCCAAAAAGAACAGGAAGGAAAAAATCAAATTTGGGAACTTCTGCACAGTCCCCTGCAAGGAACTAGGCTTCATTCGACAGACATCGCGCCCTGGATCGTGTGCCATTCCTCTGGCAGGGCCGCCTTAGGGGAATCGGGGAGATCCTTCCCGCCCAAGACGACGCCCTCAACCTGGAACAATGTGTTCAGAGGAAGAACCCACGGACGTTTTGCGGGGGAGCAGCTTACTGGGTGGCGGGAGTAGCGCATCGAAACGATTCCGTCAAAAGTGTGATATTTCGAGGCACGTTGTGCAGAGGTTGCGGCTGATGATGACAAGTCTGAAGGGGAATTCTTCGTTCGTAGGACGAGGCGACTTGGACAGTCGACAACGTGCGTACAATCAAGAGTCAAGAAAGCCGTTCTCTCAGCAAATCACAAGTCAGCATGGATTTCACCATTGTCGGGCCAAGCACTGGCCAAGCGCCAATCAGATGACTGGGCGAGGACGGATAGCCCCTGGATTGACGGTAATATGCGTGTGTGGTCGAGGACAGGTCTCCATCGCCTTGGCGAGTGCTGGTTGTCGAAATTTCCCCCGTTTGCGAGTTGCGTTTGCTGTGGTGATCTGTGTGAGTGTAGATCATTGAATCGAAAGGAATAATGCAGTCTTGATTTGGTTGAGGACGACACGGACGGAGCAGGTTGCTGTTTGTACGCCTCCAGTTCGTTTTAATGTGCCTTGCCCTGGTGTTGTGTTCCTTTTCTGGAGGCGCGAGCAGGCAAGGACCCAGACGGAAGTGAGGGCCAATCTATCCGCCGTCAGCCTCTTGATGAATTGTTCGCTGCCGAGACTGGCATCTTGAATTGGACAGGAGCAAGTCGGTGGAACCGGGACGGTCTTGGAAGTCTTGGGAGATTTCTTGGGAGACAATCTCGTTGTTGACCAAGCATCGGTCGGGAATTTTCGTTTCTGTCAGGATATTATGGATTGGCGGGCGGTACTCCGACGTCGACTCGAGGTGAAGACGGCAGCGAGCGAATGATTTTGACATTGGGCGAATATCTAGCAATGGTCCAACTTTCAAGACTGCCAGAGTGGAGGTTGAAGGTGGCAGTGTTGACTTGGACTGCGCGGCGACATTCCTAGGATCAGCGACGAAGCGAGGTGAATCTTGATAATGGCCCATTTCGCAGCTGCTAGCTGCATACTGCTTTTCTTGGAACTTTCTTGGAACCATTATCTCGAATTGCGGGCGTGGACTTGGCCAATTGAAGTGCTTTGGAGGTCCCCAAAGGGCCGTTTGAGGCCTGGCGGATGATGATAATGTGTGGTGCGTGTCCCATTGATCGCCGTGGCAGTGCATGGGAACCATCCCCGCTATTGGATAATGTCTTGCGCTCTTACTCTGCCCTGGAGACTGGAGCTGTGCCTCAACTGTTTTGCCATGGCTCACCTTGGTCCTCACCGCAGTCTGGAACTTGCAGAGACATCAGTGCCTGTCCTTTCAGCTACTACATCTGCTGCTTGCTTGGAATTCCTCGAATTGCGGTGGGGTAGATTGGAAAGCAGCTGCGACATTAAACGTTCGCTGTGGTACCTAGATAATGGCAATGATGAACGAGACGAGCTTTGTGGGAAGGGGGGGTGTTTTTTTTTTGTTCTTTCAGCTGTCAGCGCGTGTCAGTGGCCATGTCTGTTATAGGTGTGCATATATGAGTGAAGTTGCTTATATTATCTACTTAGTGTACATAGTTACCTAAGTATATAGTCCCTTGTGGTACTATAGGTGGTGTTTGTGTGGGCTTTGAAGAAGACCAAGTATATAGTTATTACTTCATAATATCTAACTATAATTATTACAGACCACATATCCATTCTCAGTTTATAATGCTAATCTGATATTGCTCTATCCACTATAGCTAGCATAGGTAATAAGAAACTCGTCTAAGCAATAGAATATATTAGTTAATTTAAACTTAAGATTTTATATAACCCTAGAAAGTTATATATAGTACTAGATATATTATCCTAACTACCTGCCCACCCTAGACTAGATAACCCTAAACTATAAGCTAGTAGGCTTAATATCCTGCCTAATAATATAGATAAAAACTAGGCTATATAGGTATAGGCTTAATCTATATTTCTAGCTAATAAAATACTACCTCTAATAGTATAACTACTACCTATAATATTATATAATAATTATAAAGAAATTAATAATAATCCCACTCTACTAATAATTTAAGATAGTACTTGTTGAATTATATAGTATGGGGTGCAAAAATAATAATATATTATATGTGTAGCTATCTGGAAATCTCTGTGTATAGATCCACGCGTTATTTATGCCTAAAAGTGGCTAATATCTATATCACACTATTATACTACAGTTACTGCTGCTTTTGCGCACACTTAGCGTATCACTATATATACCAAGGGGTTAATTTAACACACCCTTTTAGTTTTAATATAATATAGCATAATACAGCATAATTTAGCATAACTAGCTAAGTTTGCTAATTAACTCTAAAGCGCTTCAAATCTAGCATATTTGAGGTTATCCAGATATATTTATTTAATATAACGTTATCTAATATCCTATACGCCCACTAACAACTTTATAACCCTGTTATTTACCTATCTTATAATACCTTCTCTAGTATTATCTCCCAGTATTATCTATAGGTTATTATAAAGTATTCAGGCTCTTAGCCCTTAATTATAATATTATAACTTAGTCTTCTTATCTGATTTAAGGCTTTATAAGCTATATCTAGAAAGTTAGCAATAATAGACTTATTTAAGTAGTAATAACTTAAGAATCTTATTAGTAAGAGGGATTATTATATAGAGGGGGTATTACTTCTTTTATAGTTATTAGTCTTAGCTTAATTTAACTGCTTTATCTTATAGAATTACTTATTTACAGTAAGAGGGATTACTACTCTCTGTTACCCTTTATTGCTTCTTATAGAGTATTTTGAGGAGGTATTACTGTTAATAGCAAGGTCTTATTAGTATAGCTTATAAGGATATTATCAGCTTTTAAGGAAGAGTTATTATATAATAGTGAGAAGGTAAAGAAGACTTAATCTTATATAAGTAAAGTTTCTAGTAAACTATATACTTAAAGACTTAAATATTAGTATAATACCCTCTCTTTTATATAGGTTTAGTATTATAGTTAGTAAGGTATTTAGCAGGTTAATTTAACTAGCATAGTAACTATAGAGTTACCCCTTTAGGTTAGGTATTAGGCCTACTTAAATCTAGGCCTAATATTACTATTAGTGTCTTATAACTCCTCTCTCTTCTAGGTCTCTATAATTATTTATAACTTATTAATAAGGCCTAACTAAGCAATAAATCTCTTATAAGACTACCACAGAAGGGCTTTTATAAGTCTATTAGCTATTAGTTTAGCTAAAGGAGTATAAATAACCTTAATATGCCCTTCTATAACCTCCTATTATAACTAGTAGTTATAGATATTAATATAGCAGAGTTTTATCTATAACTAGAATATCTCTTTTATAATAAGGCCTATAGTTTATAGGTTATTATACTAAATTATAACTTTTAGTATATTAGTAGCTATAGAACCTGCAAATTTAAGTGGTTTATTATTTAAGAGAGAGACTTATAGGGTAGTAATAAGTTAACTTATAAATAGTTCCTCCTTTACTGCTTAAGAGAGGGCAAGAAGCTCTACTTCTATAGTTAATATAGTAACTATATTTTACTTATTTACTCTCTATAATATTATCCCTCTAAAAAGCTTTATTATAAAGGATTAGAAGCTTTTATAGTCTTATATATTATCTGCAAAACTAGTATCTAATATAACTTTAAGTCCTTTAGTTAATCTCTTAGAAACTCTATATTTTAGGCATAGTTTCTTTATTTATATAAGGTATTAAATAATACAGTTACTAGTATATTAGTAATAAGGCCTAGGGTTTTAGTTAAAACAGGCAAGTCTGCTAACTATAAATAAGATATCAGGTCTTATTATTACTATAGTATATAATAGTAATCCCACCTTTTACTAGTATCTTATAATATTAGCCTTTATTACTTCTCCTTTATAGGGTAGGAGTTCTTCTTATACTATTAGGGTTTTATAGTCTCTTATTAATTTACTATCTAGGAGTTTTAATAGCTTCTCAAAGAAGGATAACTATAAGAGTTATAGTTTATATCTATATTAATCTTAAATAACTTTAATTTCTAGAAACTACTAAATATCCTTTCCTCCTTTAAGGTAGTATTATAGTTAGAGTTTACTAATTAGCTATCTTACCTTAATCTCTTTAAAAGGGGAATATATAAATATATAGTTATTAATATAAAAGAAAAATAGAATCTTACTATTATACTAGTAGCAGTTTTTACTAGCTACTTACTTAAACCTACTTACTATAAGACCTATTTCTAGGTATTATTACTATAAGAGTAGTAAATAGCAAAGTCTATAGAGGGCTTTAAGTAACTTTAAAATATATCTGCTCTTTTAATACCCTAGCACTATCTCTATATAGATTTCTTTATTAAGATTAGCATAAATAAAAGCATTAACCGCATTATATTATAAGAGGTTTATATTAAACCAGTTTATAACTATAATAAGGGTCCTGAAAGATATACTAGCTAAGATAGCAGTATAGGTATCTCTTAGATTATAAGGCTATTAATCTCCTCTAATAATAAGTTTTACTTTAACTTTAATAAGTTTTCTATACTTATCTAGCTTATAGGTATATATCTAGTAGTAGCTAAGAACTTTATAACCTTATACTATTATACTAAGCACTTTAACCTATAAATTTAATAGTTTATAACTATTTAGATATAATTTTTCAGCTTCTCTAAACTTATCTCCTAATAGGTAACTAGCTAGTTAGCTATAAGATAAGAGTAATAATAGTAGATCCCTCTAGCAGGTTCCTTTTAGATATCTCTTTAACCTATCCTTAGCAGAATTATTTAATACTATTAGACTAAGTAGGAGGCTCCTAGCTTTAAGGCTTAATATCTAGTTATACTCCTTACTAGTTCTAGGTTAGCTAGATTATAAGTATAGATAGAGGTTATCTCACCACTTAATTAATTTACTTAGCTTTATACTAGCTAGGAATACTACTTTATAGAAGGTTTTTAAATTAATCCTAAATTTCTCAGATTTAGTAGTAATAACCCCTCTCCCCTTCACCTCAAGATCCCCTATTACTTAAAAGAATAATAAGAATAAAGATTAAGGTAGAGTAATAAGTTAGAACTAAGCTTAGAAGTATTTAAACTTATCTTATAGCTAGAACTTAGTTAGTATATTAACCTTATTAGTCTCTATTAGATTAGTTAGTAGTAACTATTTAGCTTCTTTATTATCCTTAGTATTATCTAGGTTTAGTATCTGTTATAGCTTTATTAACTTAATAATATTATTATAGTAGTTATATATTTCCTTTTAGGTTATCTCCTAGAGGTTATCCTTCTACTTATTAATATTACTGCTAAATTTTATACTTTTATTAAACCTAATATCCCTTATAGTAATAACTTCTTGCTTTACTAGGTGCTAAACTTAGTAGAAGTTTAATAAAGCATAGCTAATAAGGTATCTAATCTAAGCCTTAGAGTTAAAGTACTAGAAGTAGTTTTTATAAAGTTAAGCTTATATAGTTAAGGTAAATACTTTATAGCTATATTATTATAAGTAGGAGATATCTAGTATAGCAGTATTACTCTTTATAGACTAGTATAGGAGTTTATATAGGGTCTTCTAACCTCTTAACTGTAATAGAGTATAGTTATATATATAGGTTGCTGCTATATAGATCTCTAGCTATAAGTAAGGTAAGAGTTTTAATAATAAATAAAGGTATCTAGCCTTTATCTTTATAACTGCTATAATTCTCTCTCCTCCCCTATTTTAAGCTTATATATTTAGTGCTAATAGTTTAATTCTAATACCTATTATTTAGATAAGGCTTTTTACTTCTAGATATTTTAGGATTTTATTATTATATTTAAAGGCCTTAATTATAACTTTTAACTTCCTTTTAACTAAGTTAATAAATTAGGTAAACACCTTTATTAGAGTTTTGGTTAAGTAGTCTTTAAGGTAGTAGTTCTAGGTATAACCTAATAGTTAGTCTATAAAGAGCAAGAAGGTTATAAAGCCTCTATATTCTTATTTAAATAAGTAAAAGTTTAGAGCTATTTATCTTCTTAGCATTAAGGTTATAATAGACTTTCTAGGTATTTATTATACTTATCAGATTATCTTTTTAAGGCTATATATATTATAGTCTACTGTTATTAGGGGTATTCCACCTTTTACTCTTATACTATACGTTGCTACCTTAAGATAGTATATTATAGCCTCTTCTATATAGCTAAGTTAAGAGTGCTAGTTACTATAGGTGCCCTTTCTTAGCTTTCTTCTTATTAAAGTAGTATAAGTATTATATTATAGGGGGATTAGAATAGTATTATTATAGAATACTACTTAAGGCTTCTTTAATATATACTTAAGAATATATTAATTATAGATATTAAATACTTTAGCTATAAATATACTATCTTATTATTAAAGGTAGTAGTTATCTGGTCTGTTATCCTAGTAGATATCCTTCTTCTTTAAGTATCTATAGGATATAAGATTACTTACTATAATACTATAATAGATAGTATTAGAGAGATATAGTATTACTAGATAACCTTTAGGTTTAATAATATTTACTATTATAGATCTATAACCTTTAATTAGTATTAGTTTAGATCCTATAAGGATAAAATCTTTATTATAAGTACTATATAGGGTTTTAAAGCGTTTAAGGTTATTTAGAATATAGACTGTTAAGTCTAAATCTAAAAGTACTAATTTAAATAACTTATAGGTATAAGTTATAGTAAATGCTACCTTCTTAACTTCTATCTTTTCTCTATATTACTTTAAGAGTTATTAATCCTTTATAGAGATCTTTAAATAGTTAATCTTATCTACTAATTCTCTCTTATATTGCTCCTTTATAAGGTTAGTAACTATTTTGCTTAGAGTCTAGTTATTAGATACCTTATTAGTAAAGATATACTAGCACTTTAATAGGTAGTAAGAACCTATATATACCTAATACTTATTAACTCCCTTCTTATACTTATTCTATTAATTATTAAACCTTTTATTAGGTTATCTCTTTTTTAACTTACTTTAAGGTTAAGAAGTCTTTACTAGGTAAATTAGAAGGTTAGTTATTATTAGTCTAAAAGCTCTACTTTTTATAATATATAACTTTAAAGCTATAGTATTAACTATTTCTAGGACTTTACCTTATATGCTTTTAATAAGATTATTAAGCTTTAGAGTTCTATTATTAGCCTCCTTTTTATAGGTTAACTTATATATTATAGCCTATAAAGAGAGAGGGGTTTAGTAGGTAGCATAGATAAAGTTATTAAACCACTCTAACTTCTTACTACTTTCTACTATATTAACTGCTCTTAGTTTAGATATAGCTAACTTATACTTATTAACCTACTTAATAATAGACTTCTAAGTTATAATCTTTTCTTTATAAGGGACTTAAAGAACTTCTATATAAACTGCTCTTACTATTTTAAGTTACTAGGTATTATTAATCCTAGCTTTTACCTTTAAATAGATAATTATATCTATAATAGAGTTTTAAGGTATAAAGCAGGTTAATTAGTACTTAGAGTTAACTATCTCTTAAATATAGTTTTTAAATTAGACTATAATCTTATATAAGTCCTTAATATCCTTTATCTTATCCTTATATATTAATAGCTATATTATATATATATACTAGTCTTATCTTATTAAGTTATTAAAGGACTATACTAGCTTAGATTCTATTAGTATTACTTATCCTAACTCTAGCTAGGCTATACTAAATACTAGAGTAGATAATCCTCCTATTCTAGTATTCTAGATATTAGCTGCTAGGAAGTTAGCCTTCTAGAAGTAGTTCTAAAGCTTTAGCTTTCTCAGAATAGTATTTAGAACAGTATTAAGATCCTCCTTCTCTATATCCTCTAGGTTAACATACTTCTATAATCCTATTACCTAAAGTCTATGCTAGATTTAATCCCACTATAGGGGCTAATTAGCTAGACTATTAAGTATAGATAAGAAGCTAGAGGCTATAGTAGTGCTAGTAGTAGAGGGTTTACTATAAACTTATATATTAATAATATAGGAGTAAATTTAATATTATAGATTTATCTAGATAGCTTTAATTAGTGTTATATATAATATTTAGACTATTAATTATTAAATTATATAGTATAGGGTGTAAAAATAATAATATATTATATATATAGCTATCTGGAAATCTCTGCACATAGATCCACGCATTATTTATGCCTAAAAGTGGCTAATATCCGTGTTACACTATTGCGCCACAGTTACTGCTGCTTTTGCGCGCACTTAGCACGTCACTATATACACCAAGGGGTCGATTTAACAGTACTAGCATAGTTATCCTTAGTATATACCCTATATTTAAAGATAAGCTAATCTAAGACTATACTACTAATCTAGTCTTTAGTTCTATTCTAAAAACTATATAAATAAACCTAAACCTATATAAAGATAATAGAGCAGAACTCCTATTTAAGCTTTATAATAGTTTGCTATAAAAGACTATAATAAGACTACTAGAATAACTCTATATTTCTCAGACTTACCTCCTTAATATCTTTAATATAGTATATAGTAAAAACTACTTAGAATTTAGCAAACTAGCTAGCCTTCTTATTAGCTACTATATCCTATATATAACTTATTAACTAAAGAAATATCTAGCTAGTTACCTATAATATTTCTCCTATAAGATATAGATATATAAACCCTATAGCAGTATATAACTAATTATTCCACTACTATATTTCTACTATATAGTTACTATTAACTTTATTCTTAGACTTCTAGTCACAAAAAACAGCTATAATTATATCCTCTTATTAACTAAGAAGCTTTCTAAAGAAATCAGACTAATATCTAGTAAGAAGATAAATACTATAGAAGTATAAGTAAAGAGATTAATTAACTATCTCTAGCTATATAACTAGGGGTTATTAAAGATTATTCTTAGTAATAGAGATTTAAAGTTTCTATTATAAATTTAGAAGTATATCTAGAAGCTACTTAGAATAAAACTCCTCTATTCTATAGCTCACTACCTATAAATAGATAGCTAAAGCAAGAGAATAAATTTAATAATTAAATTAGTATTATATATATATTTTATATCCTTAATCTTACTAGATAAATAGGATAAGAGCTTACTATATATTTAGTTTAAGCTTAATAATTTAAAATTAGTATTAATAGAATTATCTCCTAATAAAGTTATACTTAGCTTCTTACCTAATAATATATCTAACCTGATAATGGGAATATCTAATAAACTATAAGAACCTCATAGCTGCCTGAAAGTCTATAATATAATAGCTATTATAGTAATAAGAGCAAAATCCCACTATAACCACAAATAACTATCTAAGTTTTTTAATATTAGATAGTAAGTAATACTTTAACTTTATAAAGGCTATAGTACTCTATAAGCTATATCTTTAGGTTATAAGTATAGATAATAGTATACTAGACTATATATAATCATAGAGCAAATTAGATATCTTATATACTAACTATAACTACCTCCCTATATACAGATATATAATATTATCTTAATAGACTACCTAGAACCTGCTCTAACTATAGATATTTATAGTTAGAGTCTTCCACACTCTAGGCTAATTATATTAATAGATACTCTATAAACTATTACTATATATTAAATAACTAAGAATAGAAGCATATAATACCTTATTATAATTAATAGGCTTAGTAATAAATATTTATAGTAGATAGCACTTCTATACTAAATCTTATCTTTAATAAACTATAAAGGACTATATTAATACCTAGTTTAACTATATAGATATAACTACTAGTATTAGATAGATAATTTAAAATATAATACTAGTTAACTTATTTATACCTTCTATAAAGATAACTAATAAATATTTACACCTTCTATAGATATAAACTAGCTATTCTAGTATTTAATCTACTACTATTAAAATAAAATTATAACTAAACTTCTCTAACCTAATAACTACTAAACCTTCTACCCTAACTAATAGTTATCTATAACCTAACCTATCTAAGCCTTACTATTATTTATTATATATACCTTATACTTTATATCTCTTACTATATATAACTATAAGCTCTACTAATTTCACTTCTATAAGTCTTAATAGAATCTAAGCCTCTAATAGTAAGAATAATCTTCCCAGAACTCTCTATTAGGATAAATATATCTTACCTACTAATAACTAGCAGACTGCTATTATCTAGACCTAGTAAGACTATAATTAATAATATATCTACGTTAATAATATAAATCCCTTTAACCTCAAACTAACTAAACCTATCTAGACTAAGCTATTCTTATCTATTAAATTTTCCATAGAAAACTACTATATAGGTATATACTACTATTCTAATAAATTTAGCACTAAGAATAAAACTACTAAAGGTAACTATAGATAATTAAATCTTAAAGTTAAAGATAAGATTAACTATATAGCACTATATCTAGCCTGCTATTACCTATATAATCTATAATAAGGCCTTCTAATCCTATATCTTAGCTATATTATAGATCCTAACCTAAATTAATAAGTCTTAATCTAGAAATCTCTTAATAACCCTTAACTACTTATCTAGCACACTTACTAGCTAGTAATATTAGCTCTAAATTATCTTATCTAGAAGATTTATAATTAATACTATATAATAGCTCTAGATAATACTAAGATATTTAAGTTTCTGCGGGATAACTTTATTATTAAGTAAGTTTATACTCCAGAAAACTTCTACCCTATAACTCCTAATAAATAGTTTAATTCTTTAGTATAGATTAATTATCACTTTAATATTCTTATCTAAGTTAACTATAACTATAAATACTAAGATAAGTAGGATAATAATAAATCCTTATAAGAACCTGATATTAAGGCTCTCTGCTAAAAAAATAAGAGTAAGAGTAAGGTAATTCTAGCAGCTTACTATATAAATAACTATATAGAGCTTACTAAGAGTAATAGTAAAAACCTTACTAGATAGGTTACTATAGTAATCTAAGTATCTAAACTAACTATAAAGGTTAAATAATTATCTATAATCTAGGCTATAACTAATAGATAATTATCTATAGCCTAGACTATAACTAATAATATCTAAACTATATCTATACCCACTTATCCTACTAAGAATATAAATAGTTAAAAGAGAAAGTATAAGACTACTACTAAGACTATATCTAATAAGGGAAGAAATATAACTAAAAGATTAAAACTTAATTAATTGCCTACTCTATAACTATATAATAAGGTTCTAGACTACTAGAAATAGAGACTATATAATAGCTCTAAATTTAAATTCCTCTTTTAATAGAGCTATATACTATCCCTTAAATATCTTAAAGTAATATAAAAAGCACTAGATATAGTTAATAATAATCCCTATAATCTTATACTAGTAGATAATAATAAGCTTAAGTTACTAGATAATATTAATAAGAATTAGAGCAAAAATATTAATAAGTTAGATTAATTAGCTTACCCTATAGTTAGAGTAGTAAAGAGAGGTAATAGATCTTTAGTTAAGATTTTAGCTGTAGCTACTATATATTATTATAATATCCTAGTATAGTTCTAGAAATAAAATAAGAACTATATTAGAGTAGTTTTTAATCTTAGCTACTATATAAGCTAATAGCAGGCTATACTCACTAACACCTAATTTAGAATATTAGCTATAGCAGCAGGTATTCTAATTAAAGATAATAATTAACCCACTTACTATAATAAAAACCACTACTATAACTAAAAGAAGATAATAATAAGTATAAAGAGCTACTTCTAAGAGCTAAGCCCTAGAAAAGATAAATATTATATAATATATATATATAATAATAAGTATTCTAATCAGGTAACCTAGATAACTGTAATTAACTATATAGGCATAGTTAACTCTAATATTATAGTTAATTAGCTAAGCTAGATTACTACTATTAACTATATTAATATAATTAACCCCAAAATCACAGTTAATTAGCTAATCCAGACTACTATAATTAACTATATCTATATAATTAACTCTAAGATTATAGTTAATTATAATACTATAGTTAGCTATAATAATATAGATATCTAAGATATTATTATATAAGATATATAAGAGCAGACTAAGAATATAGATTAACTTTTTAAACTATACCTACTGCTAAGCTATAGCAGATTCTGTTAGGTATCTATATCCTCTAATATAGTAATATAGGCTGCTATCTTTATAGGGGAGAAATAAGAAAAGACACTATACTATATTATAAAGTATAGAAGGAAGTTTCATATTAGATCTGGTTTTATATAGTTTCGTTTATTAACTTGCTTTTTCATTTTTACTATAATTCACTATAAGGGCGTGGTGCTCTTAGCTTATAGAGGGGGATACTGCCATAGTTAGCACCACCTATAGTACTATAAGGGACTATATATTTAGGTAACTATATACACTAAGTAGATAATACAAGCAACTTCACTCATATATACACACCCATAACAATGTCAGTAAGAGGCGCAGATAATAAACAGGACGATGGATACGAGCACGGCCAGAAAATCAAGGTCGTCTGAAAACAAGCCATATTCTACGTTCTTGGTACTTGGTAACCTTTATGTCCGAAAAGAGCGGGGTCTTTTCCACGCCGAATAATGAATGAAAACTTAGCAGTAGTTACTGACTACTGTGACGATTTAAGATATTCTACGTTCAAACGCCCAAAGTGATCGTGAAGCGTTTGAAAATGGGAAGCGAAACAAACAGAGGTCATCGAATCTGATTATCCGTACAGGGCAGGCGATGGAAGGAACGAGGCATCGGGGCGTCGTCGCAGTGCATAAGTTGCCATGGGGGAAACCAAAACGTCTTGCCAAATTGCAAAGACTAAGGTACTTAAGTCATCGACAGCAATGTCTGTGCCTAGACGCGCCCGTGCAACGCGCCCAGGGACGAATGCTGGATGCTGAACGACAGGCCCGACGGAATTACATCACCACATGTGCCTCCCGAGAGTGTTGTCAGGCGTGACCCTAGCAGCACGGGCAGATTGGGAAGCTGCCCCGGAGCCAATGATAATCGTCCATTGTTCTGCCGGGTCACTGAACTGGCTCCATCCTACCCTCCCGTCCGATGTGACCACGCCCTCGCACGGTCTCTCGTAGTCTAGTGGCACGGCGTCCCCTGAATTCTGAATTGACACCAAATGTCGTCGAGGAACCAGACAACCACAGTCTTCAGCGCCTCCTGTCTCCTGTCTCCCGCCGAGGAGGGGAGACGACGACCTGGGAACCAGGGCCCGTCGTGCGTCCAAATGTGGTCCACAGTCCACGACTCCTGTCGGTCCTTCCTTGGCAAGGAAAGGGAGGGAATTGGGAATTCTGGGCCAGGACGACGCCGGTGGAGAGCCCAGATGTCCAAGATGTCCTACATAGTGTGATGGGTATGCTTAACCCCCAGCACTGGTATCGTGGGGACAGAGGTCCACTTGTAGATAACTTTGAATAAGGTATACATAGCTAGAAAATCGCTTAACAGCACTACCTTAACGAGAGGAAGTACCCATGGGAACAGCTCAAGCCACAAGAACCTGAACAGGGGGTAAAACTTTGCCCTGCAACCGCAGTACACGTAGATATCCTAGTCGTGCCTGCCCTGCACCTGCTTGTTTGCCTCGTCAATTGCCCCCCGGACTTGTTCGCCCACCTTACTTCTAAATAGGTAGAAGTAGATACAAGGTGCAAGGATGTCTGGGTGGGTGGGACCGGGACTGACTGGGCGTGGAAGAAGGGAACTGGAAGGGAAGGAATTCGTTCGTCTCGTTGCACCACCACCGTCGACCGCGCCGTTTTTAATGATTCCAGTCCCTCCTTCCCAGCCAGCCTTTGGGCTTTCCCTCCCTCTTTCCCGTTCTTCACTCCAAACAGTCCGACCTCTCGTTGCCGCCTCCCGGGTTTCGAGTTTTCCTCTTCGATATCTAAAAGTCAACTCGCTCGCTTTGGTTGACGCCTTTTACACCTGATCACTTTTCTCCATCCGACCAACCCTTTTAATCAACCAACCTTTTGGAATCCGAACGCCGTCGCTTTTTGACCCAACTATCCGTCACTCTTTCTCGACTCTATCACTCGACACATACTCCCCATTCACGCACACTCGACGCTTGGTATTGGAAATAAGTCAAAATGAAGTCGTTCGCTGCCATCGCCCTTGTGGCCGCCTCCGCCGTTCAGGCGAAGCCCACTGCTACCACCCCTGAGGCCCCCGTCAAGGCCCGTTCCCTCCCTGCTGTCAGTGTCTCTGGCAATGGTAGGATATGATTCCCCTCGAACACCCCTCAGACCAACTGCTGACGTAGACTCGCAGCTTTCTGGAAGGACGGCGAGCGCTTCTACGTCCGTGGTATCGATTACCAGCCCGGAGGTTCCTCTAAGAACGTCGACCCCCTGGCCGACACCAGCATCTGCGGTCGTGACATTCCCGAATTCAAGAAGCTCGGCGTCAACACCATCCGTGTCTACTCCGTCGACAACTCCAAGAACCACGATGACTGCATGTCCCAGCTCGCTGACGCCGGCATCTACCTCGTTGCCGATGTCAACAACCCCTTCTACTCTATCAACCGTGCCGATCCCCACCCCTCGTACAACGCCGTCTACCTCCAGAGCGTCTTCGCCACTATCGAGGAGTTCGCCAAGTATGACAACACCCTCGCTTTCTTCTCCGGAAACGAGGTCATTCACGACGGTGCTAACACCACCCTGACTGCCCCCTACGTCAAGGCTGTCACTCGTGACATGAAGAACTACATGGCCTCCCGCGGCCTCCGTCACGTCCCCGTCGGTTACTCTGCTGCCGATGTCGCCGACAACCGCATGCAGACCGCCGCGTACTTCAACTGCGGCAGCGACGATGCTCGCTCTGACTTCTTCGCCTTCAACGACTATTCCTGGTGCAACAGCAACTTCAAGGAGGCTGGCTGGGATGTCAAGGTCAAGAACTTCACCGACTACGGTCTCCCCATTTTGTAAGCCCTCCCCTTCCGTCCCCGCCACCCACTGCTGTTGTTTTTGGTACTGCCGGGCATCGTCGTGGCATCGATCGCCGCCGCCGCCGTCTTCGCTTGTAATACTTTTTGAGCGTGGGTCGTTATGTCATAAGATATCCCACTAACCATCTTCGTAGCCTGTCCGAGTACGGCTGCATCACCAACGGTCGCACCTTCGGTGAGATTGAGGCTCTCATGAGCGACGAGATGACCAGCGTCTACTCTGGTGGTCTCATGTACGAGTACTCTCTCGAGGAGAACGACTACGGCATCGTCACTATTGACGGCGACAAGGTCACCGAGGAGAAGGAGTTCGCCAGCTTGGCCGCCGCTATGTCCAAGTACCCTGCCCCCACCGGTAACGGCGGTGCCGCTTCCACCACCCACTCCGTCGCCTGCCCTACCTCGGACTCTATCTGGATGGTCGACCCCACCAAGATCCCTACCATTCCCGAGAAGGCTGAGAAGGTAAGTACTAGATGAACTATAACGAACAGGGTACGGAAAGCTAACGACCGACAGTACATGACCGAGGGTGCTGGTGATGGTCCCGGTCTGTCCGGCTCCGGATCTCAGCAGGCCGGCGACAGCGCCTCCGAGGGTGAGACCACTGGCGGAACTGCCTCCCCCACTTCTTCCGATGGTGCCTCCGCCACTGGCTCCCAGAACGCGGCTCCTGGACTCACTTTCGGCGGCTCCGTTGAGAGGGCACCCCTTATCATTAGCGGTCTTACCGTCATGTTCACCCTTTTCGGTGCCGTTCTGTTGTAAAGACCTTAGCTACATGAGAAGCCCTGCCGGAGGGCGGGATGTACAAACCCATTTGGAGGGCACTTGCTCTTAATTGTATGAGCAGTATTAGATATGGATAGCTATTTCATTAGTCAACAACCCGGGGCGTCCGGTTAAAAGGATACATTTCTACGCAGGCACCAGTGTTTTTTAACTAATGGTTTTGTGCGGCGCAAAGATTCTAATTCATCAGTCCGATTATGACATTGTCTACAACGTCTGTATCTTCGCCTTCATCTTTGTTGTCACCCGTAGTCGTCTGTGGTCGCCTTTCATATAGGTTCATCGCCATTTCTTACCGTTTCAGTCTTGGGTTTTAGTCATATCTCGTCCTTAGGGGTTGACACAAAAGGTTGGGTATAGTCTTGGAACCGACAGCCTCTCAAGCCTTTCTTAGGTGCTGTGCTAATTGAGGAGCGGCGGTGCTTCAGAGCAAGCGCGTTCCGCAGCTGGCCAGTGAATAACCTGCGGTCAAGTCTGAGTTCGTCGCGGTATAGACGGAGCCCGCCCCGGAGGTGGTGGGGGCACCGGCGAACAAGCTCCGTACTATATACTAAGGAAGGAATCCCTGGCATCCGAGCCAGGCACTGTGAGACGGCCTCGTCCGAATGCGCGCCAAGACGGTTGCCATGAAACTCTAAACTTGCAAGCCAAAATTTCGCGAGGACGGGGTGCAGTCAGCCGAAGGTGTCGAACTTGAGGTGGTTCATGTTCTGCTGTACAACTCACATATATGCATGTTTAGGGAGTCAATGAAAGTAAATGAATCGCGCCCTGGCGATATCAGACCTTTCCCCTACCTCATGTTTTCGGTCTCACAACATCCGTAGCAGACTCCCAAGGCCCTAGGATATTTGGAGCCTCGGATAGGTGGCATTCAAGCGCTAACGGGGGAGGGCATTGTATTATCAGCTTCTCGTCCGAGGAGGTGATATTGATGTGTTTACTTTTCTTTCGGCATCTTTCCATGGTGATGGAGGTGGTTTTACGTCGCTTTGGGAAGAAACTTGGACGAGCATGTCGAGGGGGTTTCAGTATTTTGTGTTGGACATTGTGAATTTCCAAAACTCGCCCTCCATAACAGAAGATCCTATGAAGGTTCCTGGGCTTGTCAGCCGGCTGTCGTCATTCTCCATTAGTTTTGAGTTGTGCTTGATCGTAGCTCTAGCCACTTTGCACCCGTATCCGAGCCCTCCGTATTCCAACAGATTGGTCTGAGATGCTCATGGAAGTAGATGGTCACAACATCGTCCTCGATGCCTAGCCTCAGGGTGTTTTAAGTGTCAGAGGTTCATAACACCGGATATCCGCGCTGACGACGGTACACGACACTTTTCTTCTGTTTTTGGCTTAACTCAAGACGGCTAGGCTGAATGAATCTCACTTCGTAATAAATGCCTTTCCAAGATGTTGATAGTTTCTTCAACCTGCTCCACACCCCGCTCCCGTACTGCCACATCTTTCTTGGGATTCCAGAGTCCCGTAGTTAGCCTCGCTTGGAAGTTGAGTGTTGATGAGACAGAGCTACTTCTCCTCGTCCTTACTCGATGAGCTTGAATGTCACAGGATGCACTAGGATATCGAAGGTGACGTTGCATTTAAGAATGAGTGAAATTGGTGTAAGATGCAGACATAGTATCGTGGTTCGCATTTTGCGCCAGTCTGAGTCTGGTTGACAACCCAACCCCGGTACAACCTCAAATGCTTCCGTTCCTCTAGCCTGAGCCTGACTCCTCGGCCATGATTTGCCTCCCAAAAAGGGTTTCAAAATCAAAGCCATGCGAGTAAGCCCATGATTGAACAGTGGTAAGAACGGTGCGTAAGCTAGGTCCTAATAAAGTCGATCATCGCGTATAATACAATGTGATAAAACCAGCTGTGAAACATGCCAACTCGATGTCGATTGATCATTCAGTGAAACTACACCTCTATCTATCTTTCCGTGTTTGTGTTAGGGAAAATGGAGTTGTCATATGGAGAGAAACACCGCCTGCGACTTGCTTCTTCTCCCAACCTGGCTACCGCTGTCTCAGAGCCCGAGCTGCTTTGGTTGACATCGTTCGAACATTCCATTTCCAAGGTCGTTGTTGGTTTCCTTCCGTTCAGGACATGGGTATTGCTGTTCTCATCTGGACTTTGGACATCGTCGAGGAGGGGTTTCATTTCGAGGCCCGCCATTAAGGCTTCGTTCTTGCCTTTCTTCTTCTTTCCGTGTCGAAAGATGGCTGTCGTTAATCTACTTTCCTTCTGCATCGGAATCAAACCGATTTCATGTAAATGCGCTTCATACTGTAATTCCGATAGCTGCGTTCTGCGATCTTGGTCATCTGTCGAGGTGGTGGTTTATCCGTCACTGAACCGGAGGGAAAATTTGCGTGCAGCGAGCTATCCGAGTCTGCTCTTTCAATATAATTTCATAGAGCCTATTTTTTTTGAAGACTCTGAGAGATACACTTGAGCATACACCTGAAAGTTAGTAGTCAAGAGAGACATTGTCAATGGGCGCGGTCGCAACTCAGCGGCGAAGCCGGAGGGGCCGGCGTTGCAGAACCGGGAATAGCGGGGCCATCTCCGTGGTTTCCCCGGTTCTCGGGATACGTTCGGTGAGCACTAACACCAGAAAAATAGCGGCATCGAACGTGATAAAATCAAGTTAACCAACATTCGCTGGATTAGCTCAAGTTCATCAGAAAACATTCGGTAAATACGGAAGCTGAGGTTAGAAATCTGGTCTCACTGGACACATAAGGTAGGAAATGATTGGTGGACCAATACAGATCTGAGGGTTACCAACTCCAGGCCAACATGCGGCGACCCCGCCCTCTGGCCCTTTTTGGCTGTCTTCACCAAATGTAGACCGTTTGGAAAATCGGAAGAAGACGTAGGCTACGGCTGTTGAAATTTCCAAGTCTCTGCTTTCTCACCAGGGTAATACTTTATTTTGGTGTCAGGCCGAATTGCAGTACGGCGAAGGACTCATGGGTTCGAACCTCGAACACTACTACTACTACTGACCTTATGTTGCCGTATATCCGGCCCCGCCCGGAGCAGCCGATAACGCCTAGGAGGGGTTTGTCAAGACGGCGCTCCAATTTCCGTCGGACATTTCCAGCGAACATTCTGTATGGTGTTCGTTGTTGCTTATACTCGAAACCTTCTTTATTGTCGCCCCGCCTGGTGCGTCGCACATACAGGCATCCCGGGGTCATCCTTATGACCAAACATGGCATATCCTGATTGGCTTTAGCCGATCATTCCTTCCAAACCCAATGGTCAGGAAGTTGTTCCTCAAATGACACCATCTCTTCATTTCACGAACTAAATCTCCCGCAACACGTATCGGATGAAAGATGCGCCAAAAACAAGCTGCGCGGTGCCTGTGGCCCCTTCTCGTCGTCTCAACTCTGGGGCTGATCGCATATGGAATTCTGAATGCTGGCTTTACAAGCCGCTTGTCGGGCGTTGCTTTGGAATATTCCTCTGACTCAACTTCAGAAGTAGTAGATCGAGAGCGAGATTTCAATAACTTGTTTCTTACCGAAGAACAATGTCAATCAGCATTCCCTGGTCTGACCAAAGAGTTGGATCTGGCCTCGCATGAGGGGCCATTTGAGCTTGGCGTTAAGGACGCCTCTGTATCACTACTTGGTCAGATCAAAGACAACAAGATGCTGATCATCCGCGCTCCTAGGCCAATGGATATGTCTGATCAATGGAAAGAGGTCGGTACGCCTCGCTGGAGGCCCCAAAGCCACGGGGTGGGCCTGAAACATCCCCACAAAGCGCCGGCTAACATATCAACAGCGACAAAGAGCCGCACTGAACCAGATCAACCGTGCCATTCTCACGTCACCAACTCGACTTCCAGATACCGTTTTCAGTTTGTACATTCAAGATACGCCCGTATCCAAGTCTTGGTCTCACAGCCGACCCGCCTCATCTTCGTCTCCGAGACACACCTTCCCCATGCCCCATTTCGCCTTCTGGGCTTGGGACCAGCCGTTCATCCGCTCGATTCCTCACGCCGCGGCCGCCACCGCTGAGATTGAGGCAAGTTTACCGTTCGCGAGGAAAGACCCACGTGCCGTCTGGCGCGGGACAGCTTGGTTCAACAATGGTGCCAGCGCAAACCCAAGGTCGAGACAGGAGCTTCTGAGGGTTACCAAGGATGCGCCATGGGCCGACGTACAGGCACTGGAATGGACGAACAATGGAGAAAACGCGACAAACGCCCTCAAGATCGAGGACTTCTGCCGCCACAAATACATCGTCCATACCGAAGGCGTGTCTTATTCTGGTCGCCTCCAGTTTCACCAACTGTGCGAAAGCGTAATTCTCAGTCCGCCAATCGAGTGGATGCAGCACACGACACACCTCATTAAGCCAGTCTATTCGAGTCTCCTCTTGAGCCAAAGCGAAACCGAGAATGCTGGGCATGAAGTGTCGAGGAACTACGCTTCCTTGAAAGCGCAGGAAACGTGGCCGGCGACCGTTCGGCTTCATGAAGCCAACATGATTTTCGTCAACCCGGATTGGTCAGACTTGGAGGCGACGATCAGCTGGCTGGAGGCAAACCCGAATGTTGCACATGGTATTGCGAAACGGCAACGGGAGCTATTCGCCGGAAGCGGCTACTTGAGCCCAGCCGCAGAAGTCTGCTACTGGCGGGCGCTGATCAGAAGTTGGAGCAGGGTGGTGCGCGCTGACGATGCTATCTGGGAGAAGACCGAAGTAACCAGTTGGGAAGAGTTCAGTGTCAGGACCGAGAAGGGTGGAAGAGGGGCATGAGCCCGCTGTTCATCCCCAAGGACTTGTCTCGACATCGAACCGAGTAGTCGAGTTGAATGTTGCCTTATTAGGCTTGATTTGATACTGAGCATACGCCTATAAGACTCGAGAGACTAAGAACCCACCCCACACAACCACACACCCCCTATATCTGAACACCTAAATTCGATGCGTTTTCCCCTTCTTAACACCACTATAAATTATTGCTATATATATTTATCCCACTATAATATAAAAAAAAAATTCTTTTAAAAATCCTATAATATTTAAAATACCTGCCTATACTAAGTTTTACCTTTAAAAAGTAGAAGAAGCTATACTAGATAGTATAGGCCTCTATACTATAAGTTATATATAGGGTATATCTATATTAACTCTCTATAATTATATTTTTAGTATAGTATTAAAGAGGAAGTTAAAGGAGAACTTTTAGAGGCTCTCTCTATATTAGAAGAAGTCTCTTATATTATAGGCTCTTATTTAGAGCAGGTTTAGTCTTATATCTACTTATTATTAGCTTTAAAATCTTATAACTTATATCTGCTATATTAATAATAATATTTACCTACTTAATAAGAAGTAAATTAAGAGCTTTTTATATTAAAACTTAGCTATTTAGATCTTAAAAGTAAGAGCTATTAACTCTAAGTAAGTAAAGGGTATAACTATTAATATATTAAAGGATTTCTTTAAGATTATAGATATCTCTAAGATAAAGAAGATCTCTTAGTTTTTATAATATAATATAGATAAGACTAGATTAACTAAGAGAAGTAATAGAAACTATTATATATTAGAAAACTTTAAGATTAAATCTATTATTATCTAGAACCCTATTAACTATTTATAAACTATAATACTTAAATATATCTTAGTAATTAGTTAAGTTATCTCTCTCTTTATAATCTTTATAAAAAAGATAGTTTAGTAGTAATAGTTTCTAAAAGAGATAGAGAAGTTTATAATATAGAAGTTTATAGCTTTAATAAATAGCTAGATCTTAAATATAACTAGTTTTAAATAGCTATAGAAGATATTTATTTTAGTAATAGTAATAGAGGTAAAGAGACTCTATTTTAAGTAGTTACTTATTATTAATAGCTATAAGAGTTATATATCTAATAACTTTATATAGAAATACTTATAAGGGTATTAGTAAGCAGCGCTAAATATGCGCCGAACCCTCGCAGAACCCTCACGCATGCACGCACACTTTAAAAGGGGCTTCTATACTATTAGAGAAGAAGCTAAGTTATACTTAATACACCACTATATACCTATTATTATGCAAAGTTATTATTCTTCCCTAGTCTAGGCCTTCAGCCATACTCATAACCTCACAATACTATTACTAGGGTATTTACCTTTATTATCTACTAGCTTATTTTAGCTATATTATATAACCTCTTAATATATTAATATTCTCTCCCCTTAAAATATTCTTCTTATAAGAGGTTATAGAATATAGTTTAGAGCTTAACTCTGCTCTAATTAGAAAGTAGAACTTTTTCTACTACTACTTTAATACTTACTATAGTATATTTATACCCTTAAATATTAGATTAAAATAGTAGATAGTAGAGTTATAGCCTATTAATATAGAGAAGCTAATAATAAGTAAGTTCCTCCTCTATATAGTACTTATTAATATATAATAGGTGCTAAAATAGGACCTAAAACTTCCTTAAATACTCTTAACCCCTTTATTATTTATTATCTTAACTTTCTATAAATTAGTAGACCTTTATTAATATAAATAGATATAATAGCTAGATTATAATAGAAAGGAGTAGAACTTAGTTTTCTGCTAGCTTATATTTAAGAAGGTAGATAAGGTAATTAATAATACTAATATAGAGATTATAATCTTATATTATTAGATTTAGTCTTTTTAGGCTTAAGTTAATTAATATAGACTATTATAATAAGTAAAAGTTATTTTATAGCTAAATAAGAGGTTTATAATAATTAAGAAGATTATAGATATAAAGTAGAAGGCTTAGAAAGCTATAGAGGCTAAGAGAAACTATCCTATTAAATTATATATTAATTATTTAATATTAAAAGAAAACTAGGATACTTAATTTGTATCTTAGTACTTAGAATTCTGTTTTTAAGTGGGTTATATAGCAAAAAATAGAATTAAAGTTATTATTGCTCAAAAACTATAGCTGAAAATGCGTTGAATTTGGGTGTTTGGATGTGGGGGGTGTGTGGTGTGTGTGGTTGTGTGGGGTGGGTTCTTATGTATTGAATGAAGCAGCAGCCTCGGCAATCTAGGTTGGAACTGTGTTGATGTTCCGCCGCGTAATGTTAGTGCCTGCTGGCGACCTTACAGGGCTTTGAACAGTGGAGAACCATGTCAAGGCCAGGGGTGGAACAGGGTGTCTGACATTGCGGTGGGAAACATTTGGATGTCTGTACCAACAACTTCATGTCCGAGATGGGGCTGAGGATCAAGAGTCCGAGAGAAGTGGATGGATGGCCTGATCCCTTTGCCCATTCGAGCAATTCCCGACCAGCCGGGGAGCATGCCAAGTGTGGCGAGCCAGAGAATATGGAATATCCAACAGAACACTGAGAACATGTCCGTTCAGGGTTGGTCAAGAGCTCGAACCCTGGAAGACAGTGCTGATGTTGAAGTTCTGGACTGCAGCAAACAGAACCCAGACACCAGGCACGATGAATGACCCCGAGACATGTCCCTGCTTATGGCGAGTCCGACACCGGCCATGCGGTCAATGGGATGGATAGTGCTACGACGTCTAATGCATCTCGACAAACATGGCCACGCCCGGCTCGGCAAGCTGCTGACAGGTCGCTACTGTCTGTGTAAGCAAGCAAGTTCAAACAAAATACGGGGTTGGGAGGGGGAGAATGCTGCGAAGACGGTGTGTTGGTTGTGAGCCTCTCGATGTGTGGCTGTATGTCACCAACGGGAACTTTTGCACGTCTTCTCCCCCCTCCCAAGGCCGTCGTGCCGGGTACAAGGCTTGAGGGCCCGAGAACCGGGGATGGACGAGACTTCTGCGGCGCAGTTGCCAGTCACTAATAAAGCTTCGAGCAGCCATTCAGATGGCAGAGACGGGCAACGTATGGCTGGTGGTTGCATGGGCGTCACGTTTCTCGCATTGCATTGCATGCATGGCTGGAGCTGGCTGGCTCACCAAGCCGTCACACCGTTCTTTTGGCCATGCCCTGCGCCCGTACCCAGTCACCAGGAAGCAAGTACTTGGGAGCAATTGAATGCTTCGTCCTGGAAGGGATCGGCGAATGTTGGCTTTGGGCCGTGACGCCCGGCCGGAGCATTTCTCCTAGAGCGAATGTTGCCCCAACACTCCCCACCGGCAAGCCATGGTCGGTCGCCCGCAAGGGTGCCCGCATGGCTGCTGGGTCGTCGTGATATTTTGGTGTTGGACGCCAGTTTGCCGAGAGGGGGCAACTTGCAACGGGAGCTCGTTCCTCCTCTGTTGTCAGTTGTCAGATGGACATGCCGGTAGACCAGGTCGTCCGTCCTGTCGTTCCGGTTGGTGATACCAGGTCCCAGCATCATTGATTTTTGGTCAGCAAGAGATGGTGTTGCTTCTTGCAGCTGTGGCACCTCTAGAGGCCCTCTTTTTTTTTCTTCCTTTTTTCCCCTGTTTTAATACTGGACCATCGCGACACACTTGTTGGTTCCAATTCACGCAATTATGCATCTCTTTCGCCATCTCCTCTTTCTCATGCAGCAACCCACATTGAATACCTCCAACGTACCTTAAGTAGCTGCACGAAACTCCAATGGGGGTTTAACGCCTTCTCATGCAAACCCGAATTCAGTTTCCAGCTCGTCCGCGCCCTCGGTCGACACAGGCTGTCTGTCTACTTTCCGCTATTTCTTCACCCCTGTTGCTGGCTCCCGATAACTTGACCAGACGTATAATTACACTACTGAAGTAGCAAATCGGGGAAGAAGGCGCGCAAGCCTGGGGTCCTTGAGTTTTGTTTCCGGTCTGGTCTCCAATTCAAGAGCCGTTGACAGGCGACGGAGGGGCCCGAATCAAACTTCCCAAGTCCCAAGTCCCAGGGTCCAGGGTCCGGCCCCCAGGGTTGTGGAATCGTATCATCAGTCGACACCAAGTCCCAACACCACCAACATCAGCAACCAACCTATTGGGTCCTCCCCCGTGTTTTCGTTCCCGCCTTTCCCGCCCTCGCGGATTCAGACCGACTCAGGCCGACCCAGGTCTCCGGGTCCAGCGCACCCTCATCTCAGACTCAAAGGCCACGATTCTCCCCTCCCTCATCCCATCACCGACGCCCTAATTTCTCGTCTCAAAACTCTGTCTCGATCGCTTTCCCATCTGTCTTCATATTCTTGTTCGCCGACTTCCTGCGAGGGTCTGAGTCGTGGCGTCTGTCATCGAACCCCCCCCCCCCCCCCAAATCCTGATCCGCAAAACACATATGTCGTTCGATCATCCCATCCCGCTCAGAATGCCCGAGCCCCGCCCCTAGCTCACTCATTTGTCTTGATACCAAAAAGGAAAAAAAGGAGACTACAACAGGAATTAACAACAATCACTGGCGAGACAACATTTCCTTGCCAAGCAAGATCCAGAAAGGCTTAGGTTTTCTTTGTTCGCAATCCACCACGAACAACTTGCGGTTGACTCCTCTGTCTCCACTCGTTCTCGAGACCTTCCATATCATCATACTTGAACGCGATCGTCTTATCGTTCCAAATCCGTCCCTTTTGCTCATAAATACACCGTCGCAGCGCCATCTCCAGCAGACGCATTTCTGCCCATCAACGCTCTCGCCATTCTTTCGACTCCCCCATGTCGCCGACCGAAGTCATGTCTTTCCATCCCCCCGGCGCCTTCAACGGCCGCCTCCACGGCTTTGAGTTCACCTTCGAGGTCATCCCCGACAAGTCATCCCTGCACGACAGCTTTCTAGAACCCGATGTACGTTTTGGATCTCCCGCGCGGCCCCCATCTTTCTCAGGTCCGCTGTTCGTCTGAACTCGCTAACAACTCTGCTTTTAGCCGGATCCCTATGAGGGGTATGCCTGTCACCGAGAAGTCGATTCCTCGAGCGCGCGTGAAAGCTAACCGCCTGGGCTAGGGAAACGGATTCTTTGCCAGATAGCGTGGAATGCTTTCCGCGGCACTTTGGGAGGACGTATCACGCTTACCAGGCCGGCTGTGAGTCAAATCTTGAGACGATTGCCTGAACCTCACGTATTGACACGAACTGCAGCTTACGTATTTCCCAACGACGCCGCGGAACAAGAACGCTTAGACCTCCAATCGCTGGCCCTCACAGAACTGTTCAGCGGTAGATTACATTTCGCACCAATCACCGAGGAAGGCTCCCCAAAAAGAATTCTCGACGTCGGTACAGGGACGGGGGCGTGGGCCATGGATATGGGCGACACTTACCCGGAAGCCCGCATCATCGGAGTCGACCTTTCACCAATCCAAAGCAACGCCGTCCCGCCCAATGTCCACTTCTACATTGAAGACGCGTGAGTTCCAGTTTCGAGCAACATTTCTACTCAGTCTAACAATAGTGCGTGAAGCTCTGAACCGTGGGCTTGGCCTGACCCCTTCGACTACATCCACACTCGCGTTCTGCTCGGCTCATTCGGCGATTTCAAGAACGAAGTCATCCAGCAGTCTTTCGACTGCCTGCGGCCAGGCGGCTGGCTCGAGTCCCAGGATTTCAACGTCGAGGCAGTCAGCGATGACGGCACTTTGCTTCCCGACAGCCCGTTGTCTCGCTGGGTCTACGAGATGAACTATGCCAGCGAGCTCATCGGGCGGCCTTTGGCCAGGGCGCACTTGTTGAAACAGTGGTATGAGGAGGTCGGTTTCGTCGACGTCCGCGAACGCGTCTTCAAGATCCCGATAAACGGCTGGGCAAAGAACCAGAGGCATAAGCACGTCGGTAAACTGTGGGAGCAGAACTTCCTCGATGGTCTCAGCGGGTTTACTTTGGCTCTATTCACACAAGTGCTGGAACGCAAACAGGAGGAGGTTGAAGTAAGTTTGCTCTCTTTCAAAACTGACGGAGACGGGAGATTGACGAGTTATGGCAGGTCTCCCTCGTAGGCGTACGGAAAGACATCAGCAACCTGCATATCCACGCGTACCAACATGTCTGGGTGGTATGCGGCCGAAAACCGTACCCGGAAGAAGTGGTGGCGGCTTCATCGGAGGACAGACAGATGGCCGAGTGACGAAACTTACGATGTGATGACTATACGTAGACAAGCATTCTCCGAAGCATGGGCAGCGGGAGTCAATTTTATTTTGTTTCGCGTTTTCGGCAGATGAGAGGACGGTCTTCGCAAGGTCTTGCGTGGCATGTAGCACCCAGAGGCTCGTAGAAGTGGGCAAAAAAACGTCCGCATCAAGCAGGCGCTCAATTATGCCGCGCGAATACCGACGGGACATCTGAAGCCAAGCCGGAGAGCCATATTCCAGCTGCCAATCAAAGCTATCATAAAGTCCTGTTATCGACTCAACTCCTTGCTTTGTCATGCTGTCCCGGAAGAATGAAATTCATCCGTTCGAATGTCATACTTGCTGCTTCCTGCCTGATTTCAATCATTCACCTGTTGCCGAGAAATCAATGCCAATAAGGTAGCTTCATCAGGCCCCCACCATTCTCGAGCAGCTTGTGATTTCCCACATGCAGTTCTTAATGTGTTATAAGATGCAGCTGCGCCTCCGTTTTTGTGGGATAGTCTTCCTGTGCTAGATGAGGCTGCTCTTGATAAGTCATCTGTTAGGAATGAACGGCATTTTTTTGACTGCAACCACGTCCCCATAGCAGGTTTCAACGCTTCCGACTTGTACTGATTGAAATGGTGGTTCCCATTCGGTAGCTTTCTCCTGCCAGGCATTCATTACCATATGTTACTATCCCAGAGATTGCCCAGTTATCATAAAGCAGGCGAGCAAATCCAGGTTGGCCATGAGGAGGGTAAGGTTTACGGACCTCTAAGGGGTACATCGCATCTTCATGTTCAAACCTGGCCGAACGGAATTTATCCCCCTCTAGATGTTCAGACAGCTAGCTTTCCATGCTGACAAAGTCGGTGTGGAATATTGACCAAGCCACGGCCCCCGATGAAGAGCACATGGCGGAAGTACGCTATCAGTTCTTGACGAACTGTCTCGTAATGTGCATCATCGAATCCACTTCCCCTCTGAGCCTGCACGCAACTTACAAATGAGCTATCTTCTTGGGAATTTTCATGACTCTGTGCGTATATAACTGACACATTTAAGCCGTTCCTGCCAACAATTTTCATATGGTTGCGGGAGAACGGCATTGCTAATTGCCGTTGTTATCTGTGGGTGACGATCACTGTGAACGCAATTTAGCTGACCCAGCCGCAGTCAATAGTTGACGTTGTATTGTGGCTGGTGTTCCACCGTCGCCACAGTATCTTATCGTTATCGCAGAAGGCATCAGCTCCGGATGACAACATCGAGCTCGAACGTCCTTCTGTAATTACGATCAACTAACTGTATCACTGCCAACGCCAATCCGCCTCCAGGCTACATGAGCCAGGTCGCGTGTATTTAGAGATTGAAACAATTCCCTGGCTTCACCCCGCGCCCGCCGCGCAACCGACTATGCTGCCCCTCCGACCCCTCCGCGCCGTCTTGCGAAATCCCACCCTACGCTCGACATGTCGTACAACATCGTCGCCACGTCCGGTCTACGTTTCCCTCACGAATCCCGCTCTCCGGAGTAGACCAGATCCAATAGCTCGAGCCTCCACACAGACGCGCTTCTTCACACAAACCCCACGCTCCCCAGCCGACCCGCGACACGAGATAGACCAACACTACCTCCAGCAGCAATACCACCAAAATCGCTTACGAACCGCGAAACCCCTCTTCACGACTGAAGGCGCCAAGCGCGTCGCGAGCTCCCGCGGCACAAAGGGTGTCGTGCTCGCTTCCATCCTCGCCGCCGTCGCGTTCTACTTCTACAACATCCAGACCGTCCCCGTCTCCGGCCGCCGCCGCTTCAACTGCTTCCCGGACTACTACGTCAAGGAAGTCTCCGCCGAGCAAGTGCGCCGCATCATCCACGACGTCGAGTCCCAAGGAGGGCGGTTCCTACCGTCATGGGACCCGCGCGCCAAGATGGTCGCGCGGGTGATGAAGCGCTTGATACCCGTGTCCGCGATGGAGGGCGAGGAGTGGGAGTTGCGGGTCATTGACGACCCGCACACCGTCAACGCCTTCGTTTTGCCCGGAGGTAAAGTCTTTGTACACAGCGGGCTCTTGCGGGTGACGAAGAACGAGGACGGGCTGGCTGCGGTGCTGGGCCACGAGATTGCGCATAACCTGGCAGGCCACGTGGGTGAGCGGATGAGTTCGCAAATCGGCCCTAACATCCTGCTGGGAACGCTGATGTGCATGTCGTTCATGTATCCGCCGGCGTTCCTCTTGGTGCAGTACTTTGGGTCCGGTATGATGGACGTCATGTTCAGCCTACCGATGGGCCGGTTGCAGGAGAGCGAGGCGGATTACATCGGCATGATGCTGATGGCAGAAGCTTGCTTTGATCCGCGAGAGGCGGTCGGTTTGTGGCAGCGGATGGACTGGGCGGCTAAAAGAGGACAACAGGAAGAGATTCCCGAGTTCCTCAGCACACATCCTTCGGTATGTTGAAGTCGTGATTGAACAGCCTCATTGTAAATTCAGAATTCACTAACACAATTCACTAACATTGACATCTGCAGAATGAGAGTCGTATCGAGAAGTGCAGGGAATGGGTACCCAAGGCTTTGGAGAAGTGGGAGGCCAGTGATTGCAAGGGAACCGCCAGTTTCGCAAACATGTTCAGACAGGCATTGGATAAGGGAAGCATGATTGTGGAATTCTGAAGAGTTCTACCAGCGCGCACATGGGCGGATTGTAGCATAGCATAGGTGTACGGCGCGGCTTGTGGATTTAGACTCACAACAAGCTAGAAGAGGGCTTCACATTTTTTTCTTTTTTCCTTCACGAAGCCCCTTGCGCCATGCATTACTGGCAACTCTACTAAGGATATATAGACTAGCAAAGTTTCCTAAACAAGATACCAAGGATATGATTTCAGCTTCTAGATCGTTCCATTCCCGTTTGCATCGTCGCCTACGTCTTCTCCACATAATTCAACTTAGGTAAACTCATGCAAACCCCCCCAGGCACCCTTGGCGATGACATACTGAAGTACCCATAGAAAAACAGTCGCAACGAAGCAATTGGCATTCAAAGGATGGCGCGTGAAAGTGCCGACTAGCGGAGCCTCGGATCGAGCCTACCGGTAGGTGGTGGCCCTCCCCTCCCCCGGATCTAACGAGCTGAGAAATCGGTGTCTCGTGATTTGCTCCCGCGTTTAACTCCAGGCCTCCAGGCCGTCTGGGGCGGAGCCTCCCCGATCAGCGGACGAATGACGTCGCCGAACAACCCCTGACCCCTGTTCGCGCATAGATGAGCCGAGGTAAGTTGACTCGTGTGCCACACGCACACGCGCCTGGGTGCAGCAGCCACTTCCATTGCCCGAATGCGCTACGATTCTCACTGTGTCCCATTTCCCTTGGATTTTTCATCCTTCTTCTCATCCAACATCGCCAACCTTCACCAATTCTCACATTCAAAGCACTCGTACCTACTACCTACAACACTCTCCCAAGACACAGAATAGCAGAAAGCTCACGCCACTACTTCTATCGAAACACCGAATTCCCCCCGCCCTAAGTCACCAAAACCGCCAAAATCGCCAAAAATGTCCAAGACGTTCACCACCGCCGAGGTCGCCCAACACAAGACCGACAAGGACATGTGGATCATTGTCGAGGACGGCGTCTACGACATCACCGGTAAGTCTGCGTTCTTGTTCTCAAGTGTTCCTTTCCCCGCCGCGCCCCCCCCCCCCCCCCCACCTTTTACTGACTGACTGCCTGCCCAGCATTCCAATCAGAGCACCCCGGTGGCGAGAAGATCCTGAAGCGCTTTGCCGGCAAGAACGCCACCAAGGTCTTCTGGAAGTACCACAACGAGAAGGTTCTCGAGAAGTACGGCGGCAAGCTCAAGATCGGCACCGTCGGCGAGAGCGCCAAGCTGTGAGATGTTGCTGACCGTCTCGCTTCGCGCGCGCGCGCGCGTTGCGTATCCTGTATTTTGCGTGTTGTATGATCTCTTGCTGTCCTTTTTTTTTGGGGGGGGAGGGGGTCTCGCAGCTAGATGCGAGTTGTATTTGATGGATGCCATTTCGAGAGCTTGATTTCCCCCCTTTCATGATCTAAGCATTGCGTTTTAGCGGAGTTGATATACGACCTTCGAATGGCAAGGATTCGCGTCTGGCTTCAGTTGGTTAGCCGAGACCTGTAGGGTCAAGCTTGACCTTCAGGGTGAGAAACGGCGCGAACCTCGTGTGTGCTGGGTCTTCTGCAGGAGGCTGCGTCCTGTTTGGGGGCTGGAGTTCACGACCGTTGTAAGGCGAAGTCCGGGAGCTGATGTGAGCGAGGTCCGTGACGGTGTGCGCAGCGTTCGTCAATAAATGACTTGAGAAGTGGAGTAATTGTTATGCCTCGGGGAAACTGTAGATAGCAGATTGGATCGATAGATGTCGAAATTCGTAAGCGTTCGTAATCAAGCTGAGTCCACAATCATGCAGGAACAGCTCCCGATATTAGAACCAAAACGTTTAGTCATTATGTCTTTGCCCGTGAACTATGTACAGCCGCGGTCATGTCAGTGACCGGAGAAAATTATCGCGTAAGCCCTGCCGCAGCGTATCCAACTTCTCGTGGAAGCCAAAAGCGTGCGTATCCAGGTCTCGTTTACCTCCCCATTCAAAGGGCAGTTCTGTCTAGATTTCATCATTGATTTGACCCCGATCTCTCTCCCTTCGGCCATCTCTATATCATCCGCCTCACCTTGCAAGGTCTTCGTCCCCTTACGGTTCTCGTCCCCTTACGGTTCTCGTCCCCTTCCCAAGTCATAGAGGGTATACTGCAATTCGTCGTCGTGCGTTATACAAAGGGTACAAATTAAAAAAAAAGTCGATGGAAGCAGGTCCATCCTGCTCATGCAATGCCGTCGTGAAAAGGCGGCATGCTTCATTCTAGACTCGAAATAAGGAACTTCATCAAAACTCATGAATGCTTTAGTAGCCGCCAATAAGCGAGTCGTCGTATCGGTCGGGACTACCGGTCCCGCTGCCAGTGGTGCTGTCGCTACTAGAGAAGTAGCTCTGGTCGATACGGAATATCCAGTCCATCTTGTCACGCTCGCTACGTGCAGCGAAGAGCCAAGTGTTGTCTGTTCCATATATGGCGAACACACCGGCCTGCAATCTCTCGCTCAGCCGCTGAAGACCACCATTTGCACCGCTTGCAGCACCGCCTGTGCCAGTGCCCGTCCAGATGGTCGAAATGACTCTTCCGGAGGCAGTCCGACGATGGCTAGGGCGGAATTCTTCGACGCTGCCGTTGGTTTGCGACGTTGTGTCATCGTCGTCACCTGACAGAAGACCGATGACGCCGGGTTGACTGTCGACGCGCGAGTTACGTAGACTCACGATAGCCACTTCATCGCCGTCGGTGACAGAATGAATGTGAAGATATGGCCGTCTCAGTTCTACGAACCTCTTGACCCATCTGGTCGAGCTGCTGTTGGGGACCAGCAGATAACCCCCCTTGAGTACCTTCGGATTCTTAGGGACACGGATAATGGTAGGAATCAAGCTAGGTGGAGCAGACTCTGGCGCAGATCCATCGGCAGGTGGATCAGTGTTGGTTGGGCTGAGAATCTGTAGCAGAGGATCAGGATACTTGTTCCACAGCTTGAGACATTTTTCGACGAGATGCTTTTCGTGCTCTGGGATCTCCGGCTCTTGAGGGGCTTGCACCGTTGTGATCTCTGCATCCAGTTGCGGGCTCTCTTGACCCTCACCGTCACCGTTTAAGAGATCATCGTCCGGCACTTGTGAACTTTCAGGCGTGTCGTTCAGGAGATCGTCGTCGTCGTGATCGAAGGTTGGCTGAGGAGGGAGGTCCTCCCCTTTTGGTTGTACTTCCGCTGGTTTCGGCTTCAGTTCAGGAACACCAATCTTTTTCAACTGGATTTGCACAGCTCCAATTTCTGCGATACGCCTCTTCTTCTTACGAGAGAGGATGAAATCGCTCACAAGAGAGACACCTCGAGGGGTCCAGGTCGTTAATTGTTCTTCTCCCTTAACGTAGTCGTGCTGGCTGCTCATTCGCCACAGGTCACCGACCCTCTTGATAGGTGCCGGTCGCATCGAAAGGGTAAAAATTGCGCTCGTAGCATGAACGAATCGGACGCTTTGCCATAATGCGGAGAACATGGACGTCTGTCGAACGTACGATCTGGACATAATCTGGCAGCAAACATGCATTGCAAACTTCATTGGCTCTGCGAACTTGCTGGAACAGATCTCCCATGCCACCGTCATTTGCACGCGGTACTTGTCGGCGGTAACTCTGTCCAGCAGCAGGGAGTTGTGTAAACTCGAGTCCCACTGGCCAGTCAACGTGATGCTTCGGGTACCATTCGCGTTGTCGTGGAAGGAAGGTTTATTGGCGAGCTTGAGAGTGATCGTAGGCGACGTGGAGCCCATATCAGGCGATTTCCCAGCCTGGTCCAGAAGTTGAATTTTGCCAACACGTAGATGCATCGCGTCATCCCATGGCAAGGCATCGCCTGAGCTGTGCGTAATATTGATGGCAATCCGTCGTTGCAACCCCTGATGAAGCTGGAAAGTACCCCCGTCCATCTCGCTTGTCTGGGCGACTTCGACAGGAGCATATTCTCCTTCTTCGTTGAGTTCAAGAATCTGTATCCTCGCAAGCATGTCATGCTTCTCCTCGGTAAAAAACTGAGATTCCGCGATCCGCGCGTTTTTGCCCTTTCCGCGAGACAAGGGCACGGCATCTCTCATGTCGTCCCAGCTCAAAAGCTTGTCCAGATGCATTGCAGAGACTTTGGCAAAAATGGCCGCTCTAAGAGTGACTGTCTGCGGGCTGAAAAGAGGGACACTCATACTATGCACGCTCTCGAACCGGATAGGGCCCTCGTCGAAGTCCTTGATCATTTGAGTAGTAGTAATACCGTCTTCCTCAGATACGCCAGGGATGAAGAGTTGCGCGTGGACCTCGGTACCCTCTCTCTCAGCGAAGCCGACCATTTCGTGCATGACGACGTTGAACTTGAGAGTATTGGAAGGCGCCCGAGCATGAGATGGCTCCAAGGAAAGCTTTATCATGCCGATCGCGTGGGACGTGTGAGGGGATAGGACATCGAGGGCAAAATCCTGCACCCTGCTTTGGAAAACTGCCTTCAGAGGTACGTCGACCTCTCCAACGAGAGTGTACTGCGGCATACAGGTCTCGACGAAGGGATTGTCAAGACTGAGGTGTTGCGCATATTCGGGTTGGTCGAGATACTGGTGCATTTGCCTCATCTGGCGGACTCGATCGTGGAGCTTCTCCAAGCTCCAGAGGTGAACGACACTGTTCTTGTAGTCGATGACACGCACACCAATGCATGGCTTCTGGGCCTCATCCAAAGCGATATCATCGCCTTCGCCAGTCAGTCCGTTCAGTACCATGTCATACGAGGAGCACAGCGAATGACCGACATCGATAACGGTGAATTGGAACACCACCCCCTCGTCCAGCTCGTTACTCATGATCTGGGCCTCCTTGAGCGCAGATGCATGCGACAGAACCGCTTCGGCCATACGCACATAGCGCCTCGTCCGCCAGTGCTTGACAACCTGTCTTGCTATCTCGATCTCCTCGTCTGATAATTTGGGATTCGCCTTAGGCCGTTTCAGTGGGTCCATCTTTTCGAGTTTCTCCTCAAATTGTCGTCGTTGGACCTCCAGCTGCTGTTGCATGTCCTCTTTGATGGTCTTCAAGGTCTCCTCCATGCGAACCTTCTCCTTCTTGATCTCTTCAACCTCAACGTTGGCAGCTTCCGCGGTTTTCAGCTGTTCTTGATATTCCTCCTTTTGTCGATCGAGCTGAGATTGCATCTCCTCTCGCACTTCTCTCATCTTGTCGTCAACTTCGCCCGGTTTTGGAGTTGATGGCATAGTCAGAGCAGTATCCAGGGAAAAGTTGTCAATTGTACCCGTCGACATGTACTTTTCTCTGATAGGGTAGGAAGTGACAGACTCTGTGTCATCGTCTCCCTCACGGCCGTTAACACGCTCTGCACGCGCTCGCTGGATGCCCTCAAACAGAGCATTGAGCTCATCGTCGGTAAGGCTTGCCAAGTTCTGGTTCGTGCCAAGGATCGCTTCTGCCGCTTCACGACGTGCAAAACTCCAGTCGTTGTCGCGACCCATGCGGAATGGTATTGGGGAGTCCGGCCGACTGTCACCAAAGTCCGACCCGGCTTTGCTCCAGTTGCGTTCATGACCTGGCCGGGGGCTTGCTGATGGCGTAGAAACCTTTTCGAGACTTTGCAGTTGGCTAGCCGTGACAGACTGACGCAACAGGTTCTTATCGGCTCGTTCCTTCTGTGCCTCCATCGGGTGATTGAAGCGGAAGATGTGAAAGTCGCCAAGGATAACACGATAACCGGAATGCAGCTGCTTAGGCTCTTCAATCCGCTTGCCGTTGACCATCACGGATGCTCCTTCCTTCGGGATAATCATGACTGTACCATCTGGTTGATTTTCGAAAGCACAGTGATCATGGAGAATTCGCGTCCCGTTAAGACGGATATTCGCTTGGTTTTCAGCGTTAGTGTCCATATTTCCGACTGTCGTCAGACCCGGCTTGAGATTGTACACCAAACATTCGGCAAGCAATGGATCGTCCGAAAGGTTGACCAAGTGAGGCATTTTCTTCGGTGTAGACAGTCCAATAAACCCCTTCTCAATGCTGATGCCGAGTTCCTCAAGAGCAGCCTCACGCTCTTTGTGAATTTCTTCGGTCTTGGCCAGCTTCTGCTCCCAGGTCTGATTAAGATCCGTTAAGAGCTTCTCACTCTGGTTGAGTTGTTCCGCAATCTCGGCCTTGGAGACTTTCTTGACGGCTCCGTCACTTGATGTGATAGACACGAACTGCTTTTCCAACGGCGTGCCTTCAGGGTAAACCTCTTCGGATGTGATGGCACCCGCTGCTCCAACAGCGCCCGCCACTCCACTGCCACCACCACCCAACTGACCGCGTAAAAGTGCGAGTTCCTCCTTGAGCTCTCTGATCATGCGCGCGTTCGCATCTTCGTTGACGACTGCGTGGTTCTTGATTCTCTTGGCGGAATCGGCGTATCGGAGGGTACTGAGGGTTTCATCGTAGTTGATGTCTGCCGGACTGATAGCTGCTATCATTGCCGTCATACTGTTTCCACCTAATGAATCCTTGAGTAGCCATGTCAAAACACTGTCTCTGTAGGGGACTTGTCCGCCAGCGCCCTTCTTTTTCTTTCCCGTTGAAATGTCTGCCAGTGCAGATATGACACGACCTAGGGAGGAGAGCGATCTATTGATCTCGGCACCTTCTTTCAATCGAGCACCCGTTGCACCTGTCGATGTAGCTCTTTCTGAACCAGCCAAATCGACTAGACTAATCTTGGCGACCTTCTCCATTTCCATCTTGGTCTCGGGATCAAGCTTCTTCTGGGTGAGCATCAAGGTGAACACGGCGTGACTTCGACTGGATGTCTCGTTCATGTTGGTTGCCGCGACCGTTCTGGCCTTGTTTCCTTCGTCCATCAAGTGTTCGATCTCCTGGAAGCTGCCGACAACCAGCTTCGCCAAGTCTTCGACGTAAGGACCGGTAGAGGGGTGCTCGCGGACCTTGAGGTTGCCCTTAGTCGAGGGATTGAGCAGATCCCTCACTCGTTCGTTATAGATTTCCAGGTACGACACTTCCACAGTACACCGCAAGTTCTTGTCTTCCTGCAATGCCGAGATTCTCCGAAACATGTCCTGGCAAATATTTGGAATGATACCAACTTCCTTGCCATATCCCATCATCGAGTAGGATTTTCCTGAACCGGTCTGGCCGTAGGCGAAGATACAGTTGTTGTAACCCTCAAAGGCATTCTCAAGGAGGGGATGACCAAGATCGTTGAAAAGGTTATCTTGGCCAGCGTAGTGGCTGTCCTTGCGATCGAATGACCAGTACGACCTATCGAAGGCGAACACCTTCTGACCGCTGTCTTTCTGGCTTTTCTGCGCAGCATCGGGTGGCGGGGTTAGAACCGTCTGGTTTTCTTTCATTTCGATGATACATTTTGCACCCCGGTCAATTTCTATGTCGGGTCAGTTGGTTTCCTCTCTTGGTTCCCCCTTGGGTCGAAGGCTAACTATCATACCTCGACTGTTGAACGGCCTGACTCTCACCACCACCTTAATGTTTCCACCGCCGGCTGGGGGCATCTTTGCGACTATGTTGGGGGCACCTGCCGCCCGACTTCACGGCAGACCGTGCCGGTTGTGCGGATGGCAGGTTCTTGCAGCTATCACTGCCGGTATTGTCCTAGGGGTTGCAGCAGATCCTCTGCGACCGAATGACAGCGAAACTCGGTTCGTTCAAGTATCGTCTCCAACCAAAACCAGAAGACCCCTCAGTAGCCTGTCGGTATCATTCTCCGCGCCTTGGGAGGGGTTGGCGGGCTTTCTTGGTGGGCGGCCGTGGATCGTCAGACGGGATTCTGTTGGTTTCGATGGCCAAGTATTCCAATACGCCTGGAATGACGCAGACAGGGGCCCCGCAAACAGTATGTTTGCTAGAGCGGACGAACACCACGGTTCGGGTCGTTTCGCAAGCCTCTTCGCGAGCAAATTCGAAATCGTTTCGGCGTCGTAGGTTCGTGGTCGCGTAACACAAAAGGGACTTGTCGTTGAGCAAAATGCGAAATTGCGGTACGGAGTACTTCGGTGTCAACAAAATCTCGGAAAGAGGACGCGGTCAGTCGCGCACCGCATGACGGCCCTCTGCAGGGAAAGTGCGGTTGTTTGATTGGGCCGGAAATTAGCTTCGTTCAGGGTCATTTCACGTGCCAATATGCCTAGCGGGGGGATGAGGCCGGTTTTGATTGGATCGAGACGCGCATGACTAAGCTGGACGAACTGTTCAGCCCAATGCAGGTACAAAAAGTTGTAGCTTCCATCTTACAACTTGACAGGAAACCACAAACATCAGCTTCCAACATCTTGTCGACGCTACCAGTTCCATTTAGACTGTTTGGAGGTAGACCTTCGTCCCTGACGACCTTCCCACGTCAACCATGCGTTGATCACCATGATCCACGCTGCTCTCAACGACTTTTAGGTTACTGCTAGATCCCACGCTTGAAACCGCCCAGGCAACTCAAGAGCGCCAGTGCCTTAAGCGTCGATTAGCGCTTGCGGTTGGATCTCGTTTTCGCATGTTGTCAAGAGCCGCAATAAAGACACATTCCCACCAATCCTTCAGAGTCCTTCAGTTTCGCCCCGTCCGTCAGCTGTGGCCATCAACTCAAGCGAAGAGTTCATCTCAACCTTTCTACTTCGCCCTTGGACGATCCCTGTCGCCTCGCGATCTGAACGCGGGCAGCCATCTTTCAACTTCGTCTCTGATACATTTGACCTCGACAGCGGAAGCAAACAGTGGACATCCTGCAGTGCAGATATCGTTCCCACACTACATGCTGTCAGCATTGTTTCGTCGACCACCGGTGCGGGACGACCAATAACCATCTTGGTGGTTTTCGCAGGATGCCAACAATGCGGGGCACGGTTTATCGCTTCTGTGCTACGATGCCATAGCGCCATACTCAAAATACACCGGTTATGATGCCGTGGCATAATAAACTCTAGTTCGCCTATGTGTATTCCTCGATGATGGAAGGTCGCCTCGGCACAGGAGAAGTCATTGCTGCTGCAGGGCTTGTAAAGGGTTGTTATTGCGGTACCAGACTTTGCACTTGCAAAAGCCCTTAGCCCAGGATCTTGATCGATCTCGGCTGCACTAGCGGGCGATGTTCAGAACAAGTCGGTCACTCAGGTCAGCCAAAGATCCGCAAGGACGGGGGCGCCATCCTCAGGAGAACCAACAACCCCACTGAGCAAAACCGACTACACAGCCATAAACTCATAAACTCGGCACTCGATTACTAAGATCGGCTCTCCAGGACGACGGCAAGACTTTAGGCTGATGCACAATTTGGCATAACTTGACGCTTATAAGCATTAAGATGCGAAGTCATTCGCAAATAGGTACAGCACTGAGCCTATCCTTTGGGCGAACCTCTTCCTTTATCTGCGACAACCAAAGCCCACGTCTCGTGGGGCACTCCCCCTCCACTCGGGTCTCAAAACAAAACTCCGAAGATAACCTTCTCGATAAGCCATTTCTTCAAAGTGCCGCTGCCCCGATACGACGCCTGCACTTGCATATTCAGCAACAGTTCCCCCGGTGTGCCCTGAAGGAGCAAACCAGCCATCAAGGACCCCCGGCCAGCCCCCAAACCACAAGGATATCCAAAACGACCATCGGACGCTCAGCTTTGGTTGTCTTTGACAACGGTGTGTCAAGCTCTGTGAATACGTTCCCCCACCGGTCTGCGACGGATTATATCTACGCGAATGCACGAAAGAAGCCAGCCCCTTCCCCACCTGTCTTCTACAAGGCCTTCGAGAACACCCCTTCCTCCTCTTAGCTTTGGTTCGCCTCCGTCTCAGAAGACATCCCGCGACCACCACAGCGGATGGAACGTCCGGATGGCAATGGCATCTGGTTCTACAACCCCTGTTTGCCTCGAAATGTCAGTGATTTCCATCATTCGGGCACGGTAACCGACCGTCCTCTTACACCAAAAGTGCCGCCTCGGCCGTGACGCCCCATCTCCCCTGCCACCCTATGCGCAGACGCCGGAACCCCGTCACCTTTTCTCAAACAAGCTCCCAGCTAAGGTAACGGGGGCCCGGCAGCTTGGCAGCTGCTTAAACAACCGTACCTAAAATCCCTCGACCCTGTCTCCTGGGCCTTAGCGGCGCCTTTGGTCGGCGAGGTTTTCCTCCCAAGCGCAGTTCTGCAACCAAACGCAAAGAAAGACAGTGATCGTCGGTATGAACCCTTGCCGATATGATGCAGGTAAGCACCAAGGTAAATGCTCCTTACGTTCCCACATAGCGACAAACAGGGGTCCTGAGGTCCTCAAACACTCTCAACACCCGGTTGACCCGTGCCGGATCCGGTCACGACGCCGCTCCATCTCACTCACGTTTTCTACCCTCTCGCTTCCTGTCACTTCGAAAGAAAAAGAGAAGAAGAAGGGAAAAAAGTAGGCCTTCAAGCCGCTCACATGTTTCGAGCCAAGAGGTGATGGCAGAGCGGACGTCATCATATGGTTCCAAAACTAACACACATAACCTTCAATCACTGAAGGTAGCGTGCTAGTTAGTGTGCGGCGGTCCTCATCAAGCAGGATTTAATATAGAGTGACGGGAACCACATCGAACACAACATAACCCAAAATCTTGGAGGGAACCTCACGGTAGCTAAAGACAGTGAAAAGCTTCCAACAATTATGATCGACCCGTCGCCTGAACCGCCCGCGTAGCCAGCCATCCCGCCTCCGTCGCCTCCCCCCCGCCCCCATTTTATTTATTTATTTAAACAAGGAACACATGAAATCTCATGGTTACTTTTCTGCCTCCTCCTCGACTCGCGGCAGCGTCGCAGTAAAGTATGTCGAGTATGTAGTGGTTGGTTGGTTGATCGGCCGGCTGCGGGCTTTGTCGATCGCCGCTGGTTGCACCACTGCGAGCTATATATATCCTTTGCAACGTGAATCAAAAAGATCATCCATGAATTGGCACTGCGTTCCATACGTCAGTTTACTGAACAGAGAAGCGAGCCACCCTTAAATCGTAGAATCCGTCAACCTGTTTAGCCGCATCTTTGTTAGTCTGACGACACCACACTAGAAACCCGCAGATCGCGCCGTCAAACGCCCATGCCGCCGCCGCGGCGGCGGCCGTCGAGCGAGGGGGGTGGGGGCAAAACCGTCCCGTGTCCGGCAAACCACCCGCGCCGGCTCAACCATTCAGATCGGCCGCCACCAGCAGAAACCATGAGATAGATCATCGCTGTTCCCGAGGGGCTGGGATGGAATTGAAGGGGATCATGCGTTATAACACGCGTCGTCTCACAGTTCACGAGTGATGTGCACAAGGGCCGGGGAGCGGGAGGGGGAGGGGCAGCAGGCGGCATCCGATACTGCTGATCCGTAGCGCGACCGTTGTGACGAAATCCAGAGGCAAAAAAGGGTTCCAGAAGGTTGTCTTACCACGTGTGATGTAGTAGTTCAAATCCAACTCTGGAGGCTGGGGCACACGATATAGGTTAAATTTGTGTGAGAAAGTGTAATTACCCCCCTGTTGGCTGAACATGGTGGGTGGCAAAAGGCACCAGAACAAATCCAACTCTGCTTGAGGTTCTGGCTGGCTGCGTGTGCGCTTCAATGGCCTGAAGACGTGTGTCACATTTTGCGTGATGGCCCAAACTCAATTATTCCTCATCTAGCTTCGGCACTGCTGCAGGGTTATGGGAGCATTCTTGCCGTTTACTGCGGAACAGAGTCGTTGCATGCAAGTCATACGGGAGTTGCGCTTCTACCTGGGTGCGTTGGTTACTTTTGCCAGGTTGCTTTTGTGGCCGCCTACTATGTACGCAAGACATGCTTAAAGTTCGACGTTGTTATTCTTGGAAGGAAAATCATCTCCCGATTGCCCGGATAACTGCATCGTGCCTGTCGATCGCCAAGTCATCATGCAGCCTTCACAAACAGTGTACGGCGTCTACTTCACGAAATGAACGGGAAATGTGGGCTCAGTGTGGTATCATGAAGGGCTTTCAATTGCCTCTTTTCTCCTAATGAGAGGGTACTTTATAATTTGTTAATACATTGTAGCCATTGACTCTGCAAGACTGGGTACTGAATGTACATATGGTATTGTAACAAGAAAGGAAAGAGGACTAGGCACCGGACGAGGCACCGTGGCCATTTCCGCCCGTACCGAGGCCGAGACTGTTTTGTTTTCCGAAATAAAATAAAATAACGCCGCCAGCACCTGTGATGAATGGCGATGACAATAAGTAGTAAGAAATAGCTCAAGAAGACGAAAGGAAGGTGGTGTAGACAGATGATTGGTTAATGAAATAAGTATACATGTAGAAGAGGGAGCGTCGCGGACGGGTATCAAGTTGGTGTAACAATCAAAGTCGCTTCTCGGAAAGTAAGGTAAGAGGGTCAGCCGTGAAGTCGTTTGAGACATAGGGAGCGTAAGCGTCAAGCAGATGAACAACAGTTTCAGAAACAAAACGAAGATGGGACGGGATGAAAGTGTATGAAGAACAATATGGGATTGAATCGGAGTAGTGTAATTGGGTCCTTAGCCTCGGAAGACGGCGTTGGTAAGAAGAATGGGCTCGTCGGCTGCCGGGCTATCCTTGATTGTAGGTGATGAGGCTTGGATAGATGGGACGGGACTCTTGCCACTCGTAGAGGATGATCCACTAAGGGCCTCATGGCTGCGAGCTCGGTGGATTTCTTTGCGTTCGTCGTCGGACAAGTTCCCTGACGTCTCGGTCTGGACTGCGGCGACACTCATCTTTGTGATTTCGTTCTCCACGTCGGCAAGCAATGCGTACACGTCACTGTCAGCGTAGATACGGATGCTCTCCACGTCGGGGCGACGCTGGCTAAAGGTCGAGGCGCGCTTGTCGGCAGATACCTCGACTACCGGCTGCTCCACGATGGTGCTGGGGACCTGGGCAACGACGCGTTGAGGTGATGGAGAGCTGCTCGCGTGCGACGAGAATCCGTTCTTGGTGGGGCTTCGGGGAGGGGTGGAGATGTTCCCAACACCGACTTGTGGGGTCGTCCGGACACCCATGGCGAGTTGCAATGACTCGCTCGCCGTCGCCGTCGCGGCTGTAGGGAGGGTAGCTGCAGCGGCAACGTGTTCCAGAAGCTTTTGGCGTACCCGTGTACGGCGGTTCTCGGCTTGTTCCAGCTTGTTTACCCAATCGTCGATGGATGTGTCGAGCTCGGCGAGAGCCTCTTCCTGCTTTAGCATCGAATCGGTGCTGAACTTGGCCATGCGAGGAGAACGTAGATATTGGCAGATGCGAGAGTGCAAGTTGCGGCGACCAGCACGAAGTGAGTTGTATGTGCGGCGAAGGTATTCAGTTCGCTCATCGAGCTGGCGAAGCTCCTGTACCCTAGTTAGTAACACCCCCAAAAAAGAGAAAAAAAGGGTATAGGCTCATACCCTTGAGAGCAGCTCGACGTCCTCTTTCTTGAGGACCTCGAACCTGGAAGCTTGACCAAATGCCTGCGTCTGAAGAGCGGCAAGCTCGTCTTGGCCAATGTGCTTGGGTGCCTCGCTGACCTTCCACCCAGTAGGCAGCTCCTCAAAAGCCCTGCGCTCTGCACTCTTGTTGCGAGTCGAACAACTTCGCTTTAGCAATGGCCCATTGTTGTTGCGCACGTCGCTGCGCTTCCTGGGTCTTCCCCGATCCATGATGCTACTCGACTCAGATTGTCCCCTTCGATGTCCATGGAGACACGGTCTCGAGGCGGCGTCAACTTCTGATGATGATGTCTCCTTTGATAGGTTTGGGGTAGTCGCAGTCGGGGTGCTGTTTTCCCACGGCTTGGGGGAATGCCTTTGTTCTGTGCCGGGGGCGGATACCGGAGTGGTAGCGGATTGAAAGCTGGGGCAAGCAGACAGTGGCGTAGTAAGAGCGGTCGAGGAGGTCATGGGCGTAAAAGGGGTTCGCGACTGGGATCTGGGCGAGTCGTCGGCTCGCGCAGAAAGCTGACCGCAGTCCTGGCCGCTGCTCCCAGAACGCATACGGGTGTGTGAAGCTTGTCTGGCTAGGCGAGGAACATTGCCGATGTGAGTGGGAATGACTAGAGGAGCCAGTTGCTTTGGTGAGACGGGTTGGCGAGGAGTCTGGTTTTCTGATGCGGATCGCTGATGCCGTTCAGGTGAGAGAGCGGGCGTAGTGGCATCAGTGTTTTCAATATCGGGGGTGGCTATGGATGACGCTGATCCATTCGATCTGTGATGCTTGATGTGGTGACCAGGAGCGCTGATGGACCTCTCGTGAAGAGGAGGCCTTCCCGGAATCGTAGCTGGAATATCATCAGTCACCTAAAAAGTGCTATAAAGCTAGTGCACTTACGTGAGTCCATGGGGTTCTCCTGCACAGTCGTCATTGGGCCTAGCTCGGGAATGCTGACTTTCCGCCGCCTAATGAGGTTGTGCTCCTTGATACGAAGGCGGAGCGAGCCACTGGTGCTGCATGGCTTTTCCGATTTCTCGTTCTGGCCCATGGCGAGGGCGAAGGCTTGTTCAGGATCCAGACTCTTTCCCGGCGGACGCTGTTGACGACCCTTTGGGAAAAGTTGGTACTTGCGAGTCTCGGGTTGGTGCATCCTCCAGACGTAAGGCTTGTGTTCGGTTGATGGCTGCTTCTGTTGGTAACGAAGCCAAGCAGTTAGCTTAAAGGTAAAGCATGGAACACTGTGAGAGCGAATGGCTGTTGTAGTAGGTGACAAATAAAAGAGTGATGGCCATACCGGTTCGTTGGGAGGTAGTGGGGAGAGTGGCTTCGCTATATACGAAGACCTCACAGATTCGTCGACATCGAGCATACAGCTTGCGATGTGAGCCATTGGGAGGAAGGATAGGATGCGGCTGCAGGGTTCGGGGAAGTGAGAGATAGATGAAGGTCAGGAGAAGATCTGGTACAGCTATAGCCAAGGAAAGGCAGGCTATAGGTTCGGTCCCACGCTACAGTAAAACGGTGACACGCTGACTGATGAAGAAGTCGAGCAGTGAGGCTATATATGTCTATGCAGTGGAGAGGAAGCAGACTGAGATAGACTGGAGAGGAGGAAAAAGCTCGACTCTGCGATTGACATGGGCCCCCGGCCGCCCCCCTAGCCTCTAGGCTGCTTCGATGCAGGCTGGTCTGTTTTTCTGACAGGGAGCCTTGACTCTTTTCACGATGGGGTGGCGATGGGCCCTGGGCGAGGATGCAGCAAGGGAAGGGGAGTAGAGGAGACGGGGAGGGACTGAGATGACCAGGGGGTGTGGAGGACGGCTCGAGTTGGGGCGAACGGGGGAGAGAAACAGGAGAAGTGACGACTGGGTTTGAATAAGCTAAGGTGAGATCTCCGTTCTCTTTTTTAGCTTAGTTTCCAAGTGAAGGTTTTCTGTCGGTTTCTTGCCGGGGCGAGAAAGGATAAGGTAGCCAGAGAGGAGACAGGACGGAAAGAGGATGAGATAGGGACCCTCGGGACGTGTGTGTGCATGTGTCGGGCAGCCGGGGATGTCCCTGGCGAAGCAGAAGCAGCAACACTGATTCCCTGGTTGAGTTGCAGATATCGCTTGCTAGTTCCCAAGTCTTGAAGAGCAACGACTGGGTAAAAGGCAAGGCAACTTGAAAGGTAAGGTAAGGTAAGGTGTATGGTCTCGACTCTGATGTCTGCACTGCGGTTGCAGCGTCTTAGTGCAGCATAGGTAGATGCAACCGCAGCACCGGGGGTCATGACAGCAAGAATGACATGCCCTTTCTTCACACGCTAAGGTAAGGTACGTTCTTCTTTGGGGTGCTGGAGGTTGAACCGACGAGGTTCTTGCTCCTGGCCTCCCTCTTCGTCCGAGTTGCAAGGCCTTGCTTCCAGCTTGCTTCCTTTGGGCTTCTGGAGGGGCGGCGAGGAGCGAAATTGCATCCCTAAAATCGGCAAAAGCTGGGCAGAACACTAGGTAGGCATGCTGTGTCCGACTGCCGGAGAAAGAATCAGAATCAGGCACAGGGCAGTAGGGGTGGGATACCGTAAGAAGACAAGGGCCACGCGTGGATGTGCACGCGAGGACACTTGCCTCAGAGACTCGAGACTGCAGCGGCGCACACTACACACTAGCAGGAACCTAAAGAGAAAGAAGGTGGTGTACTACCTAGCAGACTGCGGCACCTATGCAGCAGTGCAAAACGTGTGGCTGTTCACAAGAGGGCTTGAAATGCGGATGAGGTATGCAACTGAGGCAAGATGTGCAAGTGTGCTTGCATATTCTGCGTTGCTCTGCATGGGAAGGAGGCCAAGTTGAAACGGCTCGAGCGCACTGGGCCAGCAGCGGGAGCCCACCGAGCAAATGTCAAGGGTGTCTCGAGTATCAGGAAGCCGGGGGGAGCCTCGTTGAGGAAAGGACCCTAAGAGCAGAGCCCCACATGTTGGACCGGGGCTAGGTTCATTCATGAAAAGCGGGTTCTTTTCCAGTGTCCCGAGTCTGGGAGACGTGGAACTCCACGTCTCTCTTCCATCCAGGTACGTTCCGCCCCATGAGGCAGTCAGTCGTGACCTTGCTGAAGTAAGGTTGGGAAAAGCTGCCCCACTTCGCATGCATCTCGGTGCCTGCCCAACTGACGACAGATACCTCTCTTCCGAGTGTGTTCACTACCTAAGGTAAGGTATAACATTTTTTTTGGCTTATGAAGGGTCTCTGCTACATCCCTGCAGTTAGAACGTGGTGGTCCAGCCAGAGTCCGGTGTGGTAGCCACTGCAGTGGGTTGAAGCCACTCTTTGCCACAGAAGGGTGCTCGCGGATGTAACCCGCTGCTTCTTCATAGTACTAATAAACTTGAGATGAGGAGCAAGCGAGTTCCAGTGTGTTGCGAGTTCAACAGTTACCGGAATAAGCTACACACAGACTCTCAGACTCGCCGCCATCGACACTTATCACCGCAGCTCCAATGACACACCGAGGAGGGGTTCGCCATGTTCTTTTGCCGTCAGTCATGCGCACTAGCAGCAGTCTTTCTTACCCTATCTCTACCTTACTTATTCTCCGAAGATTGCGGAGTGGACATGTCGTTTTTGGAGGGATGTCAAGGTAAGGAACTTGTCGATTCCGGGTAGGAACCTTCAAGAAAGCATAAGGTAGTGTACTTGCTCTTCATGTAGGTTGATTGGATGACAAACTGGTCAGACTGCTCTGTAAGTGACAGCTGAACGGCATGTGTTTCCCAATACAGATAGTGCAGTCCGACTCGTGCCTGCCTCGTCTCTCTCAACTAGGTAGATGCCTCACTGCCTTCGCACCTTCCTTTCGACCATCCGAAGCGCAAGTGAGGGGTGAACTTGCCGTCGTTTTCAACATGATCTTCAATGCCTGCATTTCGCCTCCTCGCCACCTTTTTGCCTTGGGCAACTGGAGGCACCTACCTACATCAACACGAGAAGCAAGAAACGCACTAAGCAACGACTCACGGCCTTGCGCCTTGCTCCTTCAATGCACTAGCAGTCAGCTCTCTTGACTCTCTCCACACTCGTCCTCCACCGGCCATGTGGTTGCCAGCCGATCATCGCCATCACGGGTTATCACCCCTAGCAGCATTCGCTTGCATCCGAAGTCCACCTTGCCGCACCCATCGTGCCGTGTCAAAAGCATTTCCACCTCTGGTGTCGAGGATTGCCTCACAATCCAACGAACACAGACGCAATCCAAAACGGCATCTCATGCTGTGCCTTCGTCAGGTGAAGGACGGCGATCAATGCAACTAAGAGGAGAGGAGGGCTCGGATGGGAGGCCGATGCTCAGTGCGTTTATGTGGTATCACACCCGCCTTCATGCATTCCTTTTCGCCAGTGGAGATGGAGAATTGGCGACTCATTCGTTTCTTCTCTTTGGCAACCCGTTTGTCCCGTCTTTTCCACCACACGGACCTTCTTCACCAGGCGTGCAACGAGGGCTGAGATATGTCCAAGACGGCCTGGCCTATCAGAGGCCAGCACGACCAGCAAGTCAGCCAGCTTCAACGCATACTGTCACAGCCATCATCATCCATGGTGCGGCCAAGTTTCTGGTTCGCACGTCCTTTCACCTGCAGTAGACCGACCGAGCCCCGAAGATCAGTGGCCATTATATTCTGTCGACTCCGCGAGCCGAGAGGTACCTTCATCTCAAGCAATCCATTCGAAGCATCCTCTGACGTAGACGCCGCTGTTGTGGGGTTTTTGCTGATATGCGATCGCTTCAATATTCCCGTTCAGCGAGATCCTCGCCTGTCGTCTTTGTCACGCTCGCTGCTCATCCAGATTCGTGCGACGACACACAGCCGGGGCGTCTAACCAATTTCATTCTGTTCTTGCGGCAATTATTTCACGTTGTTTTTCCCTGTGGCATTGCACACGCGAAGTAGTTAAAAGAGGGGCAATCTTCCGACGACCCGCGCCAGTCAAGCGCCTTCTCAGGACGAAAATATCTCCCCGACGCAGGTCGTCGGTTCAGCACCAAGCTTTCAAACCCTACTATCGCCTAGGTATTGCTGTATCGTCCAATGCCACCTCCAAGAATCGTCTGCGCGCGGCGAGCACCATGCAAGCTGTAACAACAGCGTTGAAAAAAGACATCGTCAGTTGAAGATTTGGCATGCCAAGCTGCGCCTGATTGGCTACTTGGCCGCTAGCCGGATCTCCGCGCTCCAGCTCTCGACGGTGAACTGAACCGCTTCCGCTCTCATGAAAAGGGAACTACCTGGTAACGCCCAAATCCGGAGATTCTGCGGAATCGAGTCAACCGTTTAGGCTCGCAGAGGCGCCCTGGACGGAGTTGTGTCATTGCCTTGCATGAATAACCGTCTCAATGAGCGGTCGGATTGGACGACAAAGCATATCAATAACACAGCCCATCCTGCTACGTAACGAAACGGCGGCATGAGCATCACCCTACAATTTCTGCATTGTGTCCGATCACGAACCGGTACTCTGACAACTGGCGTGGCATGAACTGCACCGTTGGAATCTAGCGAAATGGAGTCTACGGGCGGGATGGCGTCTAACGCTCACTCAACATGAGGCTTCTCTGTTCCTTCGGGCATGCGGAAAGCCACGATTCGAGAACTACGATTCGGTCCCGACGCCACTAGCAAATATAGACATTGGAAAGCTTGGACGCTTATGCCAACAGTCGAGGACCATCTCAGCACAATCGTCAGAGTTCGGACTAGGAACAGCCTAGAGCCAGTGCTCTCTAACATCGCGTCTCCAAGTCATTCTAGATTCAGCTCTCTGGCTTCGAATAGGTTTTTAGACTTCTGTCAGTCGCATACAGTTGCATATTGGCATGTCACTAGCAAATTCTCATACCTTACTACGCAGTAGCTATCCGAACCTTTTAGCACTGAGCTTGCTCCACGCTCGACATGGCGCAGCCCCAATGCACACAGTCAGGCTCATCCATCCAAATATCGGCTCTCTTTGGCGTCTAACGATATTTGGGGGGAACAGCCCGTTTCACTTTAATCTTGTCATAACTCCCACTCGGAACGTTCGCCAAGCTCCTACTGCCAAGCTTTTTTTTCGGTCCAGCACTAATTGCATACTACCAGCGGTTCCCCGTCCCCGCGCTCTTGAGGTTAGCAGTATCACCAGAGCCACACAGAGAAACAGCGGCGCAATCCAGACTGCTGACATACAGGATACTCCCGGTCTCTTCGTCAGTCATGTGTTCGGGAGGGCAGCATGTTCGAATGAAGATTTGGCCCCAGCCCGTACCCACGCGGAAAAGGACAAAGCGCCTAAGCCTTCGAGGCATTCGACCTGTTCGTCCCGTTCTCCACCAAACTTGGGTTGGCAACTTCGGTTCCGGTCATTTGCTAACATGGATGCTTCTCTTCTATCGCTTCACACCGCCAGTGCAAAGGCCGCCAAAAAAGGACCACAAATGTCATTTGAATCCAGGTTTCCATCAGCCTTTAGCACTTGATATGGCTCTCCGCCGTTTGCAGGAAGGGCTGCCCGAAAGCCGTTGGCCGGATTTTGGCCCGAAGTCAAGGACACCCATGTCGAATCCCGTCAGCAACCTTGTCCTTAAGATCATCGTCTCTCCCACGCTCCAGTTCCCGCCCTGAGGCCCCAGCACCAATTTCTGCTGCGCGGACAGTGATGGGGCTTTTGGGAGCGCTAGAGTCAGTTGCGGCCAGACTTGACTCGAGGCCGTGCAGCGACAATCGATTCCAAGAACCACGTGCTATGTCTCTGGGGACAAAACGCAACATACCGATCGGCTTGCAGATAACCATACCGAGACTGGTTGCCGTCGTGGGACAACAATTGCGAGCTTTAGGCTTATCTTCAGCACGCCATTTTGGCCTCGAAGCTTTGATCCCAGAGCGCTCAGTTAAATTCTATGGCCTGATACTTGAATTTTTCGCTGACTTGAATTCTTCAGCAAAAAGGAAACTTGGGCTGGTTCACAGTCAAGCCCACAATTTGTTTCGTCTCAATTCTTCATACTGGTTCCACAAGTCGGGAGGAAAAACAATCTGGCATTAGTTTAGAGGGATAAATATCCCGTAATGCAGACTGCATTATCAACGCCAGCAAGGCGACAAGGACATTACATCGGGAGAGTACCATGTGGTTACCTTTGGCCTTTCTCCAGTTCTCTCCGACATCCTTGTGCCTGCAGCAAGAACGTCTGGAATAGGTTGCTGTCTCCGCTCCTAGTCGCTCCCCTATTCCAGCGGAAGCTAGGCCGGCTTACACCTCAACTTACCCCTCCGCAAAATCTCATCTTACCCCTCTCCACAGCGCTAAACTGTTCTGGGCAGGCGCGCCGCAGCGCTATACCTAATTAAGGGGGGGCAGCCGACTTTCAGCCAAACTTATGCCGATCATGCGCACAGCACCCAGAAGTACCTCAACTCATAAACCTGAACATATTCTAAATATGTTTAAAATATGCTTAGAACATACTTATTAAAACTACTTAAAATAAACCCTTATATAACCCTAACTTATCCTAACCCTAAGCCCTATAACTAACCCTAACTAACCCTACTAACCCTAACTAACCCTAACCTATATATTAAAAACATGTTTCAAACATATTCCTAATATGTTAGAACATGACTGTAACATGTTCCTAACATGTTAGATATAACTGCAGTCATGGTACAAAACTGGTCCGTGCACACGCTTGCGGCTAAAAGTGGAGGGGGTAAGATGAGGTTTTGCGGAGGGGTAAGCTGAGGTACAGGCCGGAAGCTAGGCTATCCCAGCTCACTTACCTCCAAACGAAGCTCCCCTAGCAGCAAACTGTCTCGGTATTGGCACTGAGCTCCAGATGGTAATTTAAGGAGGGGTCCTGTCACTTTCCGAACGGTGACAGAACAATATCTGAGTTTGGTGGATTTTGATATGAGAAACTGGGATCGTGGATGCTGAATGACGTCAATATCGCGCCGTGTAGTATACAACTATTCCGGCCGGCACAGCTTGCTACGCAATCGTGCGTTGGACTCTGCATGGAACCCCGATCAATCCATCTCACGAATCAGCAGCAGCAGCAGCAGCAGACGACGATTTCGAGCTCGATACCAAGCACATGATTTATCACTTAGTCCAGGCGATCAAAATACTGTACTTTTGAATCATGGATGCGGAGGCTACGCCTTAAACAACATCAACCTATCCGGGGCCCGATGGTCGGCGACAACCCGGTCCAATGGCCGTGCTGATGCGCTGCGCTGCCACCATACCGTCACACTCTCAATGACTGTGGCGGCCTATGTCCCCCGCCTCTGAGACCGCCTCTGCGACGACGTCGTATTCTTCACATCGCTTACGCGTGAACGAGTCGCGAACGCCCAGAGTGATATGATGGACTATGGATATCCACCCGTCGTTTAGGAACACTTAAGTCATGGGGACAGGCACGAAGAGGATGGATAGGGCGGCAGCACTTGAAAGCCGCCCAAAGCTACATCGCCATGCATGCGTTGCATTGCAGCAGGGTGTCTAGTCATTTACCAGCGTCCGGATGGAATGATGAGCGTTTTTAAGTTACGTCAAAGCCGCTGAGAGGAACACCTGGCCCGGGCCTCGACGTTCCGGCAGCATTGGAGGCCGTGATAAACCCGAAGTAAAAGTCAAATATCGACAAAGTGGGCCAAACTCGAGCCCAGTAAACCATCAACCAGCCTACCATCGATCTCATAACTCAGCTCATTACGTAGAGGTCTCTGCGACTTAGTTGCTCCTCCTCGGGGCGATCTTACTACTTTAACTGGACCTTTTTGATCAATTGCCGAAAGCTGCACGGTACTCATGAAACCACACGCAACGGGCAAAAAAATCCCCAGCTTGCTGGCAGGTGTCCGAGACATTGAATCTGGGGACCCTTGCCCATGCCTGGGCCGCCCACGTTGACGGAGTTTGGCTTGAACGTCTTGGGCGAGATTTACTTCGGTATTTCTCAATCTGAGTCTTTCGGTTTTCTTGAATGACAACTTTGGCGTCCAGAGCAACGCGGGCCGATAAACCTCACTCATCAGAGTAGACTCAGATTGTCCCTCTGGCCTGGCCTTGTCCGCGACACACAACCATCTTCTCGAGAGATAGGAATTCTCTCTGGTGTGCATGCAGTTGACAGGCACCAGCTCCTCTCAGCTTCGACCTCGTGGTGAATCTCACGCATCAATGGAGTTGCGCGGATGTTGGAGTAGTATCAATCCATGTCGTCAACGTTCGTGACTCTCTTGGGAGGCCCCCCAACCGGACCCCGGGTCCGCCAGGAAGAAACCTCAAATGCCGGAAACAAGCTTTCAAAACAAACTTGGTGGGGGCAAAAGTGGTAGCATCTGAAGGGATAGGGGAAGGTAAGCCTTCATTTTTCGAAGGGCGATACTACTCATATAGTGGCTGACAACGGATGCCCCCACGTCAGCGATAAACCACGCTACATGCCCGTTTTTGTGACAGTCAACATTCACCTACTACCTACCTCTGCGAGAGGTAACTAGGGATTCGGTTTCGAGACAGAAGCTCCAGAATCCCTTGTCTATATTTCATGCTTCGATTGACAGGCACCAGAGTCGACGCTGTCAGAAACCCATGCCTAGCGCCACCACCTTGTCTAAGAGGGCTTTGGTCGTTACCTCAATGTCTCACATCGCTTACAGCTCGGCTTGCGGCACCTGGAGACAATTCTGCTTGTTGGCTTTTCTTTCCGAGGAATATCCTGGGACAGTTTGATGTGGGAATTCAGCAGCCCGCCTTCCTGCCATTCTCGACTCAGTTGCGCGTCACCACCATTCCCAGTTGGATGCGCAATCTCAACTCGCAGCTTTACCATATGACGCCATACAGCTTTTGTTAAAACATGCCAAAGGTTCCAAAAACTCGGCCGACCTAGGGCCTCGGTGAGGTCCGTGAGTAATGCAGCGATTTCGCGGCAACGAGAGCTAGAATGATGTGTTCTTCCGGGCTACTTACTCATGATGTTCTTCAGACAACCCGAAAGAACGGCACAACCTGCTCGGCCCACGGTGCGACCGCAGACAGAACAAAATCACAGAAACAATCAACCCTGGCAATCCGATGGCGCGCTCCTTTCCCGTTTCTCTCATCAATCAGGTCGCTACGCAGTGGAAGCCAGCATTCGTGGTCCCCTTGAAGTGCGGGGTTTGAAACACCATCTAAGCTGAGGGGCCCAGCCTGGTGATCATCACTTGTCCGTGATTCGTCAATGGACGAGCGAGTCTAGTGCGTTGAATCCCCTTTTGAACATGTCTGGGCGGGAAAGGGAAAGGTGGCTCTTGAACAGTCTAGACTGTGTAGTTCTACACCAGCTGGTCTCGAGCTCTTACAGACGCATGAGCAACCGTTGGAGCGGACGGTGATGCGAGGTTCACCGGTGTACATATGCGACGCTGAAGCGGCGATTCGTGTACCAAGACGGCAGGCCATTGCGGAGCCAAGACCGAAACAGAAATGTTTAGACGAAGCCGATGATGCCCACCGGATCGTGAAGCGGGCGGTGATAGCTCTAGCTGCCGGGGCTGGCTGCCAGTCTGGAGTCTTGCCAGTGAACAGAAGCAACATCGAAAGGCCTGTTGAAGCGCGGATTTGAGCGATAGAGCAAGACAGCCCTTGCTTGCCATAGTTACATATTCAGGGTAGCGGAGAGAGGGCATCCCAGCTCGAGTTTTGGAGCCTGTTCGGTACTGGACGGGAAAGAACCGAACATGGATGCGGGCGGTCCGTGACGAAGTGATCAGCGCGCGGAGTTTTCTTTCGTCGTATAGTTTTGACTTCTGGTACCCGTCTCGGGAGCTGCACATCAGCAGGCATACACCATGTGCGGTATGGGAGAGATCGACAGTCAATCATTCGAAAGTTAGCAGTTTTCTCCGACAAAACTGCTAGAAAGAACATGGTTTAGCCGTTGTCTCCTTTTTAACCTACGACAGTCAGAACTCTCGACAGACGTCAACGTGAACGGTCGTGGTGATGGTCCTGCTGCAAGCTTAAGCCACGACGGTCGCAGAAGCGTCGGAGGCCGGTGGAGATGGAAGGAGGAGGATTGGGGGGGCACGGGAACTGGAGTTATCGGAGCGCTCATTTATTTCAGCGTTAAGGTTTGGCCGACGTCGCCAAGCCCTGTCATGTCAAACCTCGTGGCAGCCCCCCCCCCCGTCATCAGGAAACATCGACATCGGCCTTTTCCCCGGGCCCCGACCTGCGTTAGAGCTGCAATGTATGGCGAAAGACGCGGCACATACGCCCGAACTCGGGCCTCTTTCATGCCTAGAGTTGCTGCTGTCATCCGGAAGACGGACGCTTCCTTCGGGTGGGCGTTGACAGATCGTTCTGTGTCAGACTGAATCCCCGCAGGAACTTGAGTCCTGTCTTGATATTCCCTCTCCCCTTCTTGGCGCAATCGGCCGGTTTTCCCGGTGCAGCCAATGATCGCGATGCCTCTCTCGTGGATCTTGGCTCCCGCGGGCGGGCGGTCTCCGCGGATTGATCTTGGACAAGGCCTACAGCAGTCAGTCACCACGCACCTGCAGTGGTCCGAAACTGCGCGATCCGTCCAGCGTGGTGGGATTGTGCCGGATCACGCATCCAACAGGAGGCGCCCATGCTCGAAATGTGCCCATCTTCCAAGTTCCTCCTGTTCTTGGAGGGGCATCGTCGCCCTTTTCCCCCTCCCTCCTCTGTCGACCCCTTACACGTTGTGTTGCTTTCCAATGTCCAAAAAGAGTTGGTTGCTGAAGCTCGCTGCCTCATCCCTGCCCTTAGTAGTTTAAATCCGAAGCTTCTGTTTGTCAGAGCTGTCTTCTAGTGCCTTTTCTTCTAGTGCCTTTTGCTACCCTTGCCTTTTGCCACCCACCGACAGGCAGTCTACTGAAGTAATGCGCTGTCAAAGTCTTGCGAAAAGGATAGACCTCCTCTCACCCCCGGCTCGCGCAGTCGGCCATGGTCCGGACGTACTACACGAGGCTGCTAGTCACATCCTTCAGGCCGTTTCAAAGCGACGGGCCTCGAGACACGACAAAATAACACTCAATCGTGCACCGCCCACAAGCCACAAAACAAATATCGGCAAGCATTGCAAAATTAGATGGGACATTCCCAGCACGATAGCTCCTCTGTCAACGCAGAAACGCAGCCATCCCTGCTGGATACATGAACTCCGGTTGGTCGCAAGCTTCCAGAAGCTTGTGGGTTCCCTGTGACAGGGAACCCCTTCACTGTGGTACCTCCCATCGAGTGTGGGGTAAGAGGGTGGTCGAACAAGCTCGCTGCTCGCGAGGCCCTGAGTAAATGAATAAGAGGGGTTCGTTATTGGCGATGTATATTGAGATTGAGATTTCTGGGAGCGGCACGGCAACTCCAACTGGACCCAACTCAAGACTTCAATGTCGCAGCAACGTGCTAAGCTTTGGGGTGCGTCGGTAAAGTCTATCGTTTGGAGGAAATCGCCGTTATGAAGATGGATCTCGGTTCTACACCGACACACGTTCAGCGCCAGAAGCGACATTGCGACGAATCGCAAATGGAACTTGATTTCCGTTAGCCCTCCGAGCTACTATCGCCATTGCGTACGTGCGCCTGCAGACTCGAGGACGGTTTGCGAAATCCATCATCTCGCATCCTCCACAAAACCGTGGCAACCGTCACACAGCCAAATGGGTTGTGTCACATATCTCTCTCGGCTCGGGCTTGGCCGGAAGAAGCCACGAACCCCCAGGAACCGTTGGAAACTCGTCTCCACAGCTCACGCCATGCTGCGCCGCCGGTGTGACTGAGAAAGAGCTAGGAGCATTAGCCACGGCGGCGGGTGCAGATGATCCTGGTTCGTTCTTTTTCTTTTTTTTTGGCCTAAAAAACCCCCCCAAAAAAAAAAAAAGGAGACGGCTGACGATTCGAGCGGTCCAGGACGGGTATCTGGGACGTCAGACGTCAAAAGCAGCCAAGAAGCCGAAGAGGGCAACCTGCAGGATCGTGAGCCTGACATGCAGGTGGGAACAGGGCTTCCACAGATCGGGCCAGGTACCAAACGTGAGGTGAAGGGGAAGAAAAAAAGGAGGCGGCGCACACTGCATCATGACCACCTGTCAATTTCTGCTCTCAGGACTCTCCGGGGGCTCTGAGCTTGCTTGTCAATTGCCCTCGGTTTCCCCCCCTGCGACATGGAGGGAGTCACTCCGGTGAGAGCGGCTGTTCCGTTTTTGTGTGCTTCGAAACCTTTTGCATACTACTTCGCAGTATGGACCAAACAGACATCGAACGAACTATTTTGTTCAGGTGCAAGGTTAAAAAAACCAACCCCCTGGCACCAGGTCCAGGTCGACGTAGGAGACTTTTCGTCCGGTTTCTCACGTCCTGCCCTGGACTAAGACGGAAAGATTCTTCTGTCCTCGTCGTCTTGTGTGCTCCTGCGGCAGAACAGCACAATGGGAGCGATGTGGGTGAACCCGGGCCAGGGTGGGAGGATAAGTCGGCTGCGAAGCAGACAACGACGGCCCTGCACACAAACATACACACACCCACACGGAAGATTCCTACGTCACGCAGGGGAGGTCCCATCTCGGAAGGGCAGTGCTGGTTTCAGGCTGTTGGCCGTCCCGTTGGATGTTTCGCAGGATTCACCCACAGATGCCCCGTGCTAGGTTCGTATGAGCTTATCGAGGTGTGGCCAGCCGCCAAGCGCTGATCAGCCGGCTGTGGAAAACGTACAACCACATGTAGATAGTCGACGTGGTGTTCGTCGACGGCATTGGATGAGCTGCTGGGCGATGGTACTCGGGACACTCATCTCCTTCTTCACGAAAGTTTGGGACGTTCTGGATCATGCTGATGAGTAAAGGGTGAACGCGTGCATTGAAATAAGCTGACAGGCGTGGATTTTGAACGATCTGCGTCTGTGGCGCGTCCTCTGGCTCGTTCTGTGGCTCGTTCTGTGGCTATCTGTGCAAGTAGGGACCTCTGGGGCTTGGCAGGTGAAGTTGTCTTATTGATAACCGACTCGAGAATGAGCAATGATGAGGCAAGGCGTGTGTATACAAAGGAGAGCATGTCTGAGGGTACGGTCCACTGACAATGAGCCTTCAAACGTCTCGATGGCCAAGCAGAGGATTTCCTGAGAGAACTGGGCGTGCGAGTAAGTACAAACATGTCAATAGAGCGATGTCAACCACGACGCCCTTTCTCCGTGGACGCATGAAGCAGTATTCGCATTGAATGGCATCCCCTCTACACATGCAGACATGTTGCTATCTCGGTGTGCGAGGTCCCATGTCGCTCGTCTTCTTCGCTTTTCTCTGCTGGTCATATCCGTATGACATGAGCCCGACCTCGAGCGAGTGCTTCTCGCAGCCTGCATTTGAGTTTTTGTCGTCTATCACCAGCCTTCCAAGATCATCGTCAAGGGGCTGTTGAGATGGCTTCGTTTTCCCGAGCCTTAAAGGGGGGAAGGGACCCAAGTTTCTTCATTTGAATATCCATCACTGGCTCGTAAGATTATCAGAGCTTGGCTGATGACATTTGGTTCTTCTACGTGCTGGAATCTCTCTATTCTTGTTCCTTGGTCGGGCTGCAACCAAATTTGCCGTGTGAAGAAGCAACTTGAATGAACTCTCCAAAGGGCGGACTGATGCCAAACCGATTCATTGCCGTCTCCTTTGTCTGTCCAAGTTCCTTGAGACTCGATTTCGACATGGGGGCCTACGAATAAGACCTCAGTAACACCCAACCTGAAGAGAAGTCTACGTCACTAAGTTTTCCACTCAAATGCCATGCGGTGTCTATACGCACGTCATATCGTAGTCAAATTCTTGCAGGTCGTCCGAAGTCTCGGCGAGTAGGCCGTCCTGGACTTGGTCACATGCTTCGTTATATGTGCTATAGAATGATGCTCGGTTCGAAAGCGTTGATGGTTTGACAGACGCGTGAAGGTACGATCATCATTGATTGTATCAGCCAGCAAATACATCGGGAGAAACGGCCATCAAGAACGACGGTGGCCTTGCCAGCATCTGACTGCCAGTATCTTACTCTGCATCCTACGCCTCTTAATCGCTTTGTATAACCGTCCGAAACACAAGTCAAGCCCGGGGATCCAAGATGGCAATTGGAAAGTTTTCTCGAGAAAGCGTGGCAGAAGGCGGCGATGAAGCCAAGATCATAATGATGACTCTATGGGACCTCGTGCGTTCCCAATCAAGTGAGGGTTCTTGTTCTCATCTGTTCCCCTGCAGGAGACAGATTGACTCAGGCTGAGATATATCCCTAAGAGGCTGGAAAAGGTGCTGAGAATGCCAGGCGGTGTGTTCTAGTTGCCCTGTCGTCTCGTAAGAGAACCCCGCGGACATCATCGAGCCACATTTTCTCATAGATAGTGTCGCGATGCGGTTCACAGCACTCTCAGCCTTATGAGGCTGCAGTGGCTGTGCGCTGTGGCGCGCGATTACGTAATCGCGCACCGCAGACTATTTCACTGCGCTTTCCGCGCGCACCAATCCATAGCTAAGACAGTTGCTCCTTACAACTCGCCCTCACCCCTACCTATGGCTCGTGACAGATAGAAAAAGAAGAGGGGGAGGGGGGGTTTGTTTTTTCGATTATTCTCAGCCTGAAGAAGTCATGATAGACAAAGGACATCGACCATGGAAATGATAAGCTAAAAACTTGTATCAGCTTAAGCCTAGGAGTCTACATTTCTCGCTCTCTGAAGCTGTGGCGACGAGAGACAGCTTCCTCACCTTCTCTGCTCTAGAGCCACGGCGAAGAAGTCAAATTGCTGGCATTCGTATTATGGCATTTCTGATAGAACATTCTCTTTCTGATACCCAAACAGAAGCTATCAGTCTGTGTTACCGCTTTTGGGTGTTCCTCGTGGCAGACATTAGTGCAAAGCTTCGATCGAACTACTCGCAAGTACTCGAGCTGTGCGAGTTGCGTCAGCTTAAGAGTGTAGGTCTCGTAGGATTCTCCGTTGTAGAGCAGCGGAAGCGGCTTCCTCTCTCTCACGGACTTGACTCCATAATTTTCCGAAGAGTTGGAGTTCTTGGGTAGCAAGCAGCAAGTTACCCTGCCAGTCTCTCGAAATCCTGAGCTTACGGACTCTGGTCGCAGCACGTGTGTCTTGAAATCACGTAGAATGCGACGTGCTTGCCCAAGATACTCCTTTGACTAGAACACGTAGGAATACGTCTCGACCCTGGCGGCGAATGACCAGAACGACATCAGAGCGCTATAAAGCGACTCAACCTTGACATAGTAAGAACCTGGGTGTGGCTGACGTTACTGGAGTAAAACCGAAAACGTCTCTCGAGAGAATTCGGGTGATTCGGAGACTTCGCCGCTGCATTCAAGATGGATTCAGGCATAGGAAAACATGGATTGCAAGTCTATTACCCGGTTATGGATCAAATACTTGTTGGACGAAAAGGGAGGGAAGTTCGTCATAGCCTCGTACTATGTGTGTTCCAAGCCCATCATGATGTCTCAGTAACAACAAGGTCTGTGTGATCTCTGGCTCGTACTAGTGAAAGTGTCCAGAACATGGCCATGTTTCAGAATCAAGTGTTCAGATGCGCGACGACACTGAGTGAGTACAGGGCTTCTCGCTCTGCGAACAGTACTAAGAGACTTTGCCGAGATACCAAGGACCGCTACGATGGTTGCTACAATGGATTGGCGATAAAAGTGCTCGTTTTCCCAGCTTGCCAGGAAATTGACCACACAAACAATGGGAAGGGATCACTGGGTGAGCTACTAGGCTCGCAACTGACGAATTGGGCATGTTCTCAGCATCTTGGTGCATACAGTTCAACACAGCGAAGGACATGAACAGTCATCACTTCAGTTGCATCCCATTGGTGTAAGATTTCCTGTGTCGTGTGATTCAACTACGCGAGCTTCTACGACAGCTCCCGTCAAGCAAAAGGTCCTGGCATCTTGGCCAATGTCATTTTCCACGGCTCGATATAGACAGTCCAATCGATGATGGCCCCCAGCTACTAGTCCAGCCAGAAACGCATCGTGTTATGACAGCAAGATTCATCGTGATAATAATCGCAACATTACTATGCTATTGCCAGCCTTTGCTTCCCAAGCACCTCGTGGGAAGTGATCTCACACCTTTCGTGAAGTTCTCCAAGCCAGCCCTAATATGCATACGTGTGTGGAAAACCTTGGAGATGATCTTCCATTCTCCATCCAACTTCAGCAAAGAGTGGAAGTCCGCATAACTATTTCCAGCCGCTTCTTTCTCCATTTCCACCTTGACTACAGCCGTCGTCGGCGTCATTCCGATAATGTCGACGCGCGACTTCATTTGCGGAAGCCTCTCCTGAGCTGCTGATGAAGTCTTATACGTTTTGGATGGGGCCACCGAGGAGTTGGCCGCCGATATGGCCGTACATGGTGGCGTCTTGGTGGAAGCCCTTGGCGAGGAGGCTGCTGTCGCCTTTGGCGCAGCCACGACGTAGAACAAAAGTAACAAGAATAAAACAATGATGGTTCCAGAGGCCGATATAAGAAGCTCAACGTAAGCAGAAGCTTGTAAGGTGCATGAAAATGTCGGGTGACAGTCAGAAGTAAGTCCATCGCAAACTTTACAATCGAGACACTTATCAGATGAGTTGAGGTGAAGTGGTGGCCAACGGCGGGTATTCTCATGTCGTCGACAACGTGTAGCTAGTGTACAAAGTGTGCCATGTCACTGGCAGGCAATGCGGTTCACATTGCTTCTTGATGCGTAGTACCCATCCTGTATGCATTGAAATTTCCCTCCCACCCCCATTTGTTCCACCATGCCCCCCCACGATGCAAATGCTAATATTAGAACCCAATGCTATGCCGATAAAAAAAGCAAACGTAAAACTGTCGCCGTACCTGTTCCCGGCTGTCTTTTCAATACAACATTCCTTGACAAAATTGATTTCTTTTTCCCCTCATGCACGAGTCGTGTCACACAAAGAAAAGAGCCGATACCCCTCGTTCAGTTGACTAGAGCTGAATATGTACAATACCGCAGAGATTGCGGCTTAGTTGTCGTGTCTGAAGGTGCACTTGTCTCCTCTGGCGCACTTGCCTTGCTGCCAGAAACTGCAAGGCTTGGTGCCAATGAGAGCGCGGTTGACCGGGCGATGAGGAGGAAGCGTGGCCCCGCCGGGGGCATTGCCTTTGCGGTTCTTACCCTGCTTGCCTCTGCCCCCTTCGCGGTCGCGGTCGCGGTTTCTATCCCGATCGCGTCCACGTTGATCATCGAAATCATCTCGGCCATCCCGATCACTGTAGTCGATCAACTTTCGACCGGGAGGAGGCTTGTTATACGAGGTCTCCGGCGCGTGATCGACGGGCGGCTGCTCTGGAGCAGGTGGAGGATGTTGCTGCGTTTGCTGTTGCTGCGGCTGCTGTTGTTGCATGAGCATCATTAATTGCTGGTAGCCCGCATCTTGTGGATTTAGGCCGAATACGCCAGCCTGAGGAGTGGTCTCCGCAGGCTGTTGGCTCATCTGAGCTAGGATTGCCTGAAGCTGGGCGTCCCCAACTTCCGCCTGTTGGGCTGCCGGGGCAGGCGCAGGCTGGATCGACTGTTGAGACTGTTCGTTTTGCATGGACTGCATGAGCGCCATGTACTGGGCATACTGCTGCTGCTGTTGATAGTATGCCGTCCAGGCATCCTGATTGTCCTGGTTCTGGGGTGCTGTCTGCTGGCCCTTTCCTTCGGCCTCGGCGCGGATGCGCTCCTCTGCGTCCTTCTTGGCCTTGGCAACCGAGTCCTTCTGGAAGCCTGCCCACCATTCTCTGACTCTCTCGGAGTCATTAGCTAGCCAGGCGGGCGGGGTAGTTGCAGGGTAAGGTAGGCCTCGGAGCTTCTCGACCACCTCTTCGATGCTGTTTGCGGCAGCCTGAACGACAGCGTCTGGGTAGTCATAGCGTCGCTGCGTTTGCGGGGCTGCCGCATTAAAGGGGTTGGTATCTGTCCAGCTCTTCATTTTGTCGGACATCAGAATGCCGTGCACTTTCTCGTCAAACGGTATTGAAGGAACAGTCTGCATCTCCACGGCAGCTGGGATGATCGGCTGCGCGTTCTCTCCAGGTGGCGTCATATTGTACGGCTCGGGGGTCACGGCGGGAGCGACAGGCTTGATGTTGCCCAGAATCGAGTTTAGCTTAACGGCAGGATCATCCTTGGCATCAAGACGCTTGGCAGCATAGTAACCTGCAGCTTCCCATCCAAATTGCTGCGCGTCCTTCCACCGCTTATGGATCTCGTCATATTTCGGATCGCCCTGAGGAAGCTGCACGATCTTCGCATCTGAATTGGGAAGCGCTGGCTCCGGGGGCGGCGACTTAGGCGTTGGAGGTATATCCGAAACGTCCGTGTAGATAACCATGAGCTCCCTATTCTCTCGTTCCGCAATGGCCTTCTGTTCGTTCGTGTGGAAGTTAACGTTACCACCACGAGTGGTAAAGGATTTGTCACGATACTCTTGAGCGATGCGGGATACGTCGGCAATGATTGGCGGGACATACGGCTGGTAGGGCAGCTCGTCATCATCATCCTCTTCTTCGTTGAAGTTTGCCCGCTTTCTGAGCATCATTCCCTCAGATCGGTCGTCCGCGGCATCCTTTGTCATATTGTCTTCATCTTCCGCCGCCTCTTTGTGGAAAATGCGGACCTGGACGAGTTCCGATTCGGGCTTCCATGTAACACGAAGCTTCCGACGAGCCTCCTTTTTGAGCCGCTTGGCCTTCTCTTCGGGAGTTTCGGGTGTGTCCCTCCTGCTGGAATCCTTGGATTGCGCAGCCTGGCTATCTGCTTTCGGCGTGTTGATAGAATCAAGCAAAGATGCGATGCTGGAGAGGGACGAGCCTGAGGTCGCAGCAGGCTTCGAAGTATTCGGAAGTCTTGCTTCAGGCTTGGGCGCAGGTGGTGGTGGTTTCTTGTCAATGTCCATCGGTGTAGTCGAAGACGATCCTTCGGGCTTGGAGGCATCTGGCCTAACAGCCTCCTTAGTATTTGGCTTGGGAGGTCGGATTTTGCCTGCCAGAGTGGCCGAAGGAGTGGGACGAGTTTTCGAGGCAGCAAATTTAGACTGAAGAGATCCAGCCGCCGGTTTTGTGACCATCTTGCTAGTCGGCACGTTGTTTGTTGATTCAACCGCCACCTTCTTGGATGTACGGGAGTCGCTGTCGTCATCACGCGCTCGTTTTGCCGGAGAACTTTCAGTGGCCTTTGTTGCTGTCTTCGCCAGCTTGGTGGCAGATGTCGCCGATGGCGTCTTCTTCACCTCGACACCGTTTGGCTCCGCATCCTTCTTTTCCGTTCCCTTCTTGATTCTAGACGTGATCGTGCGTACAAGCTCCTTGACTTCTTCGTCGCCCTTGTCGGCAAGACGCTTCCGCACGTTTTCGAAGTTGACATTCTTGGACACCTTCTCGGACATGCTAATGTTTGACATGAAGCGAAGGATGGCTTTGGAGAGGGGACCATTGATCTCGGCGGATTTGATGCAGCCAATCAACATGTTCACCAAACTCAAAATACCTTTTTGGTTGCCGCCTAGATTCTCCAACACTGCTTCATCGCCGTGTTTAGCCGCCGCTTCGCAAACCTTGGTGAAAGTCTCCTTCTTGAGATCGGTCTTTCGGCTCCACTCAGCAATCGCAGATGCCGGTTGTCCTTCTTTCGTCGCCTGGTCAGCCTCTTGCTTGGCCCGATTCATCTCAGTTCTGAGCTTAATCAAAAATTCTCCAAGCGCTTGGACAGCACTACCGATGAGGGCGCTGCTCCTGGTGGCCGCAGGATCAATGTAGACAATGCCCAAAATATCCCAAACCGCGCCCTCCACTGGATCGGAGGGTCGCGTCTCGGGACGAATAGGCTTCTTGCGCTCTTCCTCCTCTTCCTTGCGAGCCTTCCTCTGAGCCTTGGATTTTGCAGCTTCGTCGGCCTTGAGCTGCTCCTGGAAAGTGAAGGGATAGTCGGCGTATTTAGGTCGACGGTTACCCAACTGCTTCATTTCACGCGTATACTGTTCGAGAAGCGCCTTAGCCTCAGCCTCTCGGTCCTCCGGCTTACCAGGAAGAATCGGTGAAGGCCTATATCTGTCTGTGAACTTGCCCTGGATCTCACATGGTAGTTCGGAAGCCAATTCCGGAATGACACGCTTCCCAGTGCTCGACGGTAGGGCAACAAGAGGTGCAAGTCTGTCGTAGCTCTTGGGAGCGGACAATTTAACCGCCCCAGACGATACGAGAAATGGAGCGCCAGGTACGGGAAGGAATTGCCTCTTGGCGACAGCACTACGCTTCTTGAACTGTTGCATGGCCGCTAACTCTTCCTCGGTACTCGTCGGTAACGCCAAATTCTCTCCCTCGTCACCCCTTTTGACGGAGTTCTCGCTCGGAGAGTCAGCCTGCTCCGGCTCCTCCTTCTTAACAACCCGCTTGCGCTTTTTGACTGGCACTTGGTCAGGCTGCATGGCCGGGTCGATAGGGGGTGTTCCGGGTTGAGAGGAAGGCGCAGCAGCAATAGGTTGATGTGGCCGTGGCGGGGGCTGCTGGTGTTGAGCCGGGTGGTGCTGCAAGTGCTGCTGCTGTTGTTGCATGGCTTGAGGGTGGGGCTGAATAGGTCGGGCTGGACTTGGGATGGCTTTTGCTTGCTGAATGGATTGCGGTTGTTGTTGCGGTTGAGTCGCGGGTTGCGGAGTGTGCTGAGGTGCCCGGGCTGACTCCGTCAATTGCTTGGGTGCGACAGGCTGGAACGTAGGCTGGGCATAGGGCATTTGCTGAGGCATTATCTTGTGTTGTTGGTAAGGCGTTTGGTTGGCTTGGAAGGAAGCCGGAGACGGACTGGAGAATGACTGGCCGTTTTGTTGATGAGCTTGTCGAGCCTGCTGAACCTGCTGAGCCTGAAAAGAGTGCGGTGATTGGGAGTAGACTCTGTCCGGCTGTGCTTGATGTTGTTGAGGCGACTGAACATAGGCCTGGGGCGCAGGAGAGTAGGACTGAGGGATCGCGTCGAAGCGTTGATGTTGCAACTGAGGATTGTTCTGTTGGCCATGCTGAGGCATGAGTTGAGACTCGTTGTATTGTGGAACATTGCCGTTGAACAGCTGATTGGCTTGACCATTGTACTGGAATTGTTGATTTGTGAAGTCTGGAGTATGACTGTGGCTTAAATTGTCGATGGTGGCAGCAAATTCTGCCTTTCCCTGTTGCCCATACATGTCCTGGGGAAAATCCTGCAGCCCGGCAAGGGGGTCGTCTTGACCCGAATCGGCATATGCCGGATCCAAGGCAAAGTGGTTATGACCATTATGGAAGTTGTCCTGGTTAATGGCAGACATGTTGTGATCATTCGCTACCGAGGCATGGCCTTGGTGAGGCGAGGATCCAAATGGGCCATTTTGAGCGCCATTGCCTTGAGGGGCGAGATGCGAAAACGCATTTTGGTCATGGATCTGCTGGGTCCAATCTTGAGCACCACCGTACTGATTTGAGCCATTGGAGAACCCATAAGGGCCGGGCCAGAGATTATCATTATGGCCCTGAGCAGAGCCTGCCTGGCCATTTGTCTGCCAGTTCTGCATCGTGTCGGACTTCAAGCTTGGCCTCCTAAGCTGACAGACACTTTTTAGGCACGTGATGGGAGTGGAAGGAGTTGCCAAATCCTCACACGTTCATTGGGTGAAAGTCGAGACCACTGCACGACTGCAGCCAATTAGCATTTATCCCTTAAGGAACTGACTGTGACTGTCATGCGGCCGGATTGACCGTGCGTCGGAATTTCAGATGAAGCACCACTGAGAAGTGGTCTGATTGGTTGAACAAGGATGCAGATTTCGGGGGAAACGAAGGAAGGTGGGGTGGGAATAGAAGGGTGTGGAAGCCTGTTATAGTTGCTTGCGAAAGCCTTTGGCAACTGGGTACTTTCCCGTTCAAAATAGCGGACAAGGCACCTGTAGTGGGGGAGTCGGGAGTTGAACGGCTAATTGTCGGCACGACCTTCGGAGCTTACCTTTGGTGACAGCGACCGGCGAAACGTGCTGCTAAGCCGAATGCGTCGGTATTGCAGGGATGTTGATGTAGTGTTGCGCCGAAAGTGACTGATCTGAGTTACGAAGGTGATCGTGGGTGTCTCTGCGTTGTATGGATGAACTGTGAAACAGGTCAGCGTTCAGGAACCGATTTGTGGTTTGCGACAGATGATGATGTTCGACGTGGAGGAAGTGGTAGTTAGGGTGAAATTTGTCAAAGAACCACTCGGTTCTAGTCCGTTGGTGATGGTCGAGTTCCGATGCGCACACAGCTGACCAACAGCCCAGAAGGTAACTGTTAGTTGATTTGCACAACCAACTTTTGCACTTTAGGGAAACCACCGAGCTGATTGCCACCCTCCACCAAGAAATGAGGGCATTGAGAAGGGTAGCCTGGCGGTATGCTTTGGCGACGAATGGATGGACGGCGGACGTCTCGGAGTATCGCCACAGATAAATGAGGATGGAAAACCGACTGCAGCCGCTTTGTCGGACGGGATTATTGATGCGAATCAACATTGAAGCTCCTAGGCATCTGGTCGTTCAGTCCGTCTCCCAGTCGACCGAGAATGGCGAAGGGAGGTAGGTGGTCTTCAGCTTCAGGTGTTGGGTGGTCCCTTGTTCGCAGTGGGCTTCATCCTGCCGACCGACCGCTGAGTTGGTGGAGGCCCAAGGCCAAAACAGTGCTGAGCAACCTGTAAGTCAGAGAGGCCCCTGGGGGACCCGCCCCTGCATCCAACCCAGCAAGCTGAAGGCGGAGACCAAGCCCAAGACTGCGCAGCAAAAATTGAATGGCAAAGTCGGAGTCCCGTCTCCCAGAGCTGGGCTGCAGAAGTGAGTGGGTTGATTGACGCGAAGACGAAGAGTGACGGTCTGCATCGACAGTTTTCCGAAGGAACTGCGCGTCGCTAGAGTTGCCCGTTTTGCTTGTCTTCCAACTCAGTTTCATTCCGCTCTGTACCGATCCAGCCGCCATCCATTGCGCCGCGAAACAAGGCGTCTGCTTTGCAGAACATTTTTAAACAGGAGGGTTACTCGTGTATGTCCTTGTCCACATTTCCAAGCTGTGTGCCTGTTTTCACCCCTTGGTGCAGTCCGACTTTGCAAGTTCATCGCTGCAAAGATGCGGGCGCGGGTTGAGTTGGAATGCCATGCGTTTATCATGATTTTCACTCACACTGCTGGTCCACGGGATGGATGAATGGCGATGGTGATGGAGGTGTGCCGATCTTGTTGGCAGAGAGTTGGTTGATGGGTGATGCGAGGGAGATGTTTTTGGGGGCGAATGATTT